>OMLB01008911.1:1461-14499 GCA_900302555.1 Myripristis jacobus | reverse complement strand
GTGACCCTGCCTTACCGAGGTGAACTCTCTCTGTCTTGTAGATCTTTCTGTTCTCCTGCAGCTCAAAGCAGTGTTGAAGTCTTTGCCATGCGCAGGTCTATTTTGGTGCCGTAGCCTTTTGTTGATTTTAGAAAAGACCAATGATTTCTTTTTTTTTTTTTTCATTCGCTTGAAAGTGCTTTGTATGGAGTTGTTACATTTTGTTTTCTTTTACTGCCGCTCCACACAGGATGCACCGGAAAATGAGAAATGATGCCCTCAGTATGCCTGGCCTAAATAAAAGTTAGATTTATTAAATTATGGAGACCACCCGCCACTCCGGCTGGTAGAAAAAATGAATTTCCTAGACTTTCTTGGGAAAGCAATCGGTTTGCAGTCTGCAACATCTGCTCTGCTGCAGTTGACCTGCGTCATAGATGATCACAGGTGCAGCTAATTATTATTTTCTTTATCGTTTAATCTGGTGATTATTTGCTTGATTAATCGATTAGTTGTTTGCTCCATAAAATGTCAGTAAATGGTCAAAAATGTTGATCACAGTTTCCCACAGCCCAAGGTGACGTCCTCAAATGTCTTGTTTTGTCCCAACCGACAGTCCACATTCCAAATATATTCAATTTACTGTCATAAATGGCCAAAGAAACCAGAGAACAGTCATATATGAGAAGGTGGAAATCTTCCTCGTAAAAATGACTCAGAGAGATAAAAATAGTTGTTGATTAATTTAATCGTTGGCAACTAACCAGTTATATGACTAATCGCTGCAGCTCTGTGTGTGACTACATCAGTCATCAATTTCTTGTAACAGTACATGAGGTGCTTGTCATCAGGGCAGTTCAAACAAACCCAGCTGAGTGGAGTTTTATTGCGGGAGTGGAGCTCTTGTGTAAATATGAAAAAACACCACCTCTGCAGTCATTATATCAATATAGAGTATTAGGTCGAAGATACTGTGATGTTTGGTTTTGTCCATAAAGTGCCCAGCCCTGCTAAAAAGCAAACAATGTGGTTGTTGCTTCCGTTGTTGAGATCTTCCAGTTGATACCTTACAAATGAGACATTCATTATAAACGAGGAATATACTGTGCATCACAAGTGCAGTAAGTATTTGTGTCCACTACTGAATCGTGTTTAAACAATAGAAAGCTGAGCCGATGGTCATCCCGGCAGCAGCGTAGTTCAAAGGCCAAGGCTTTGATTTGTCCTTGGGCCACACTAATCATTAATGACATTTTACATGGGGAACGTGCTCCTGTGATGTCACCAGATACCCATAACCAACATGGTCCAGATGGCGTCTAAACTGAACGTCCTCCGCTACATGATACACGCATCAGACTCTTAACCCACTTTTCTCCAAGTTGTCTGCGATAGCTTGAAGTGGGGTCGATCAGACAGCGAGGGCCTGGACGTATCCGATTCCTTTGAGATCTTTGATTGCTTGAGCAAACTGGTATCATGCCACGGGATGAAATCGAATATGCCTGGCAGGGCGTGGGGAGCTCAATTATTTCAGTGATTGCCTGCTTCAGATGATTGTCATGTGTGATGTGCAAGAGGGGTCCGGGCCAGTGGTCTTGCTGTGAGGTTGAGAGCTTGGCCTGATCATTCACTTGTGCCCGCAATTTCATGAAAGGCCTCCATTGTGCCCAAGCCAGGCCAGATCAAGCTGCTTCAAAGCGACATTAATCAGGCTCGGATGCTTTGTAATCACCCAACTGGTATGCAGAGGGATCAGAAATGGGCCATATGTAGAAGTCGGGTTAGCTGCTTGGTGTTGGATTGGGGCATTAGAGATTATCTTTGCTACGCTGCACAGGACTTTAACGAGAGTCCTCTTTGTGTATTCTCGGTCTCCTAGCCTGGCTATTTAATTAAAGTCCAACAGATTATCTCTCCGGATACATCATGTGGTCACTGCAACACACACTTACGGCGTACTGTACGAACACAGATGCACACACACACACAAAGATAATAATCGTCTTAATTGTACAGTACAGCATACTGTACAGTCTACCGCTGCGTCATCCAAACGGCAAATCCTTCATGTAGTCGGTGTTGCATGGAAAACAGTCAGCACAGCCACTCAATAATGTGAGAGAGGCATTAATACTGCCAAAGATTACTCAAAACAATGGATCAGAAGGGCTGCCTGACCAGCAAACTTAGATTTATTGGATTCATAATCAAACAACGCAATCTGGTGTGTCTGCTTTGTGCATTGCGTGAGACAAGGTTTTGAAGGGGTTTGCCTCTTTGTAAAGGTTAGGTATAGGGTCTCCTCCCATCATTAGACATGGGTCTCAAATGATTTGATTCTGCTGGGCTAAGTCGTTAATGGGTCTAGACAGGGGTTTGGATTTCGAGGGCTAATGTTGGCTGATGGATCTTAAGCTGTGGCCAGTCTCAGGCTCTCGGCCCTCTTCATATTAATGGGATTAACAGGACTGTGGATGAGAGGGGGCGAGTCGTGTAAGCAGAGAACCCCAAGCCATTAGAAACAAAACCTCCCCTGTCCCCAATATCCAACAAGGATGGTATAGTTTGCCCTTTTCATTAAGGAAGAAGAGAGGGCTTCCCCTCTTCGCAGGGCCTCTCTGTCTCGGTGGCCTTATTCGCTGACATGGAGCGCTGGCTCTTTCCGATAAGGTTGTGACACAAGTTGGCCGGTTTGGGGCACTGCCTTTGTCCATTGTAAGAAGAAGGGGCTGTGTGGTCCCTCTGTTCTCCCTGGACCCAATGAAGGAGGCCATTTGTCCCAAAATAGAGGGGAATTAAGCCCTGGTTGTGTTGGCCTGTTGTTTATGAAGGACAAAGAAGCAAGACCTCAGTGTACCCTGTTTGAACAGGGCACAAAAAAAAATGCGGCAGCTTCGCGGACCAACCTGTCACAACCAATCGGGTGAACTCATTGTGGGCGAACGTGCTCTGGTTACCATTTTCAAGTGGTGAGACCCAAGGTGGAGGGCACGGGATTCACAGGGTGGGCTAACAGAAGCTTGATTGTGTTATGAATATGCCAACTCAACTTGCTGGCTGTGCATTGCATGGGTCTGTATTCGGAAACACGATGCATCGCGCGGGGAGACATACACCCGCTGTACAGTAGGCCACCGGTGAAAGCATGCGATTGACTGAAATTTAACGACATGGCTTCCAACTTAAGACTTAAAGGTGTTTCTCAGGTTTATGCTCACCTTTGCTTTCCTCTTCATGTTCATGCCACCTCTGTCTTCCTCTGAACATGCTATGCGGCAGCACATTCTGAGTTTGCCATTCGATGCAATTCCGCCGTAATCCAAAGTGGAACATGAATTATACTTTGCAGAGTTGCCATACTGAAGCCAGTTCCTTGAAAAGCATAAGTGCTGGAGTTTTCTCTGACTTTGTGTTATTATTGTGGTTAAGGTGGTTTTCAAATATGATTACAGTATCTGGCTTTCTCTAAGTGTGGTAAGTGAGTCAGATGTAGTGCAGGAGGGCCTGTGGTCTGGCCAGTTTAGCCACTGTGGGTAACCTGGCGCTCCCCTCAGGCCCATAATGCTGGGACATGACTGAATATTTGCATCCTAAGGCCTTTATATTCATGCTATGTATTGAACTCCATGCCAGGTGTCTATGAACAGTGAACACTGCTGTACACTGTGATCGAGGGAGAGGAAAGCAAATAAAAAGGGACAGGTCAAGGTGTGTACTGTAGTGACATCTGTTTTTTTGCAGACGTGAGCGAGCTGACAGTGCGAGTTGAAGGGTAAATTCTCATGAACCAGGACAATCCCAGTGGTGCGACTTGTGCACTCCACTTCCTCACTCCTCTCTCCCCCCTCACCTCTCATACACCCGAGCAATGCAGGAAACACACTTTGTCATGCGTTGCCTCAAATTGCCACTGTTGAACCCAGGGATCCCAGTCGCATGGTTTTTGTGCTCTCCATTATATGTGCACCATGCAACAACCTATAGTGTGCCACCCTCTGGGACACCACATGTTATTTACAACCGCTCGGCTGGGTCCTGCCCAGTTCATGTATCGTCTCATTTAAGTTAGCAAGAAAAAGCACCAGACTTGGATGTGACCATTGCCAAACCTTTCATCAAATGGCTACACTGAGAGAGGGCAGGAGTTGAATCCACTCCAGTGCTCTAATCTCAGCCTTTGGGGGCTTTTTATTGAATGGTTGTGTGGGATATGAAAGAATGAAACCAGAGATATTTGTAGGGTAAGTTACCACTGTTGGAGCTGGCCTTTTGCTACTGTTGTTCCATGTTTCTTTCTGTTGCACACCAGCTGCAAAAATTCAGAATCACGCTGCATCGAGACTCTGTTTACTTGGCCGTGCATTTGCACTTTTTCTTGCTCAGAGATGTGGATGCGGCCTTATCACAAACACCGAATCCAATCAAATTTGGTGTAAATTGACTGGTTCTAATGCAGCTTGTCACGGCTCTGGTGAGGCAGACGAGTCTGACATCTGTCCAGATGGAGAACAGCTTGTGTTGTATTGTATTTCACAGATACAGCCAATTCTTGCTCTCTCCTACTCGCTCTTTCTCTCTCTTGCTCTCTCTCTGTCATTATGAATGAAATCAGCCCAGTGAGATTGATGGAATCATGATGGTTTACAGGGTTGGTTTCAGTAGTTTATTTTGGCTGAGCACTGACCCTCAGTATCTGTAGCCATGGTGTTTCTCGTCATCTCTGACCTTCGCATGTCTGACTCTCCCCTCTGGTTAGTGAGCCAAGTGAGGTCTTCCTCTTGGGCAGGAGAGGGATACACACAACTGGCGCAGGTTTATTTTTGGTCGGAGAAGGAAGTTTGGGTTGGGAGAAAGTGTGTGCAACTGTTTTTCCTTCACTGGCCCCTGAGGTTTAAGGAGCCGGAGAAGAGGGCTGTCAGCCACTCTGACAGAATAATGAGACTTCTTAGATAGGCTCTCAAGAAAAATAAATATCTAATCTGAGAGAGAGAAACACGGAGGGAACACTCAAATGTGCAAGAGACAGTGATAAACGAGAGAAAAGGAAAAAAAAACAGAGGGAGGAAGAGAACAGAGAGACAGTTGAGGGAATAATTGGGAGTGCATTATGGCATTAGATGCAATTCTGATCGCTGCTTGCCTAAGTGCGTCTGTGCAGGCCCGGAGGCTATCTGTTTCAGCCTGTAGTGAGCATGTGTTGTCCTGGCCGTGAACTCCAGCAGCCTGAGGTCTTACAGCGTTTACCTGATGAGATGCTGGAAAACTCACCACCGCAGCAGATCCCACACGTGGCCGTTCCTCGAGCGTCTGGCCAGTACAGTAGGCACATTTCTCGCCACCACATGGTAGAAACATCAGCAGCTGTTTTAATTAGGAGCAGTTTAAGGAAATCCATCCTCAGTGCTGTCGGGCCGCAAGCTTTGTTTTCCTTTGTGTGAGTGACTGCTGTAAAATAAAAAAAAAAAAAGTGTGGGGTCCCTGCTGAAGACCCTAATCATCAGACATAGGAGGCTTGCTGCTCTTCAAACAAAATGTCAGTCAGGAACTTCAAACTTTCTTTTGTCTGCCTCACTGCCATAAAAATGTCCACCTAAGCAAGTCATTCAGGCTTAATCATTTATTATTCCTAAAGCAAATTAAAAAAACAAAGCCAGCGGTGACAGAGAATGTTTTTCCAGTGCAGTTTCACTTGTTCAAGAAATTTTGTAGTGCCGTTATCTTCAAACAGGAAAGATTAAAGCATAACACTCCAGCGGTGAGAAGATGGTAATACTCCTTTTGAGTAACTTCTGAAGACAAGTTGATTTCCACCGGCAGACTTCTGTCCCTCGTGTTAACTTGAACTTAAAGGCCAGATTAAATTAAGATTGTTTGATGCCGTGCTCCCCGCGTTTTTTCCCCTTGATCTCATCACCGCTCAATTAGCGCTTCTCTCACACGTTTGCTAATGCGGCGCCTGTCACTCTAGTTGATTGACGGCGCTGAGGACTATCCCGCATGACAGCTGAAAGTAAAGCAGGCAGGCCTCAGGTACTTTACGTGAGCTCTTTGGCTCCCCAGAGACAGAACCCTGTTGTCTGGAGAGAATAGGCCCAGATTGGCATTATGATTATGTCACGTCCCCCTAAAACACACATCCTGCAGCCCTCGTTGCTATTCTCATCAGGAGTCGCGACCACAATCAGCGAGCTCCCTTCCACCACCGGCAGCTCGTTGTGAGGTTATTGATTTCAGTGAAGGAATAATCCACCATAGTTTCCTGGTGAGCACACAGATGGCTGGCCCTTATTAGGTGATTAAGGATTTCATTTCTGTTCCCGCACCTATTGCTCAGGTTGTCCATGATGGAAAATAAATGACTCGGCTGTTTTTGGCCTACAGTGTCACAGTGGCATGCGTTTGTATGCATAATATATCCACTGTGGGTCTAGTTGCTTTTATTCACTGATGGCTGGAGTGAGCTGAGAGATTTACTACCACAAGGAGTCAAGGCGCACCGACGTGTCTCCGGTATCCGGGATCCGTTGCATGTGGTCGACACGGAGGGATCAGAGCCGTGCAGGAGGACGTGGTTTATCTCACACTGTTGTCGGAGGCGTGCGGCCGTAAATTGTGTTGAATGAATGATGGATACCGGTTGTCACAAGGAGCAGATGAGTTGGCAGGACCCACGCTGGCGTGTTTGCTTGCTCAATGAGCTTTTAATTTGCAGTAATGACGCGACATTAGCAAATACGGGGTCCGCGGAAATCAGGAGATCAGACGTCTGTGGAAAGAAAACAAATCAAAACAACAGCAGCGGTTGTTTTAGTATCTTTTTTAGGGTGCTGCATGGGACAACTGTGGCTACTAGATGTCCATGCGTTGTAAGGCGAGCTGTTACCCTCCAGTTCAGGACGAGGGCTGTCCTACATTACACACCGTCAGGAAGACATTTTTTTTTAAAAGCACCGACAGGTTTGTTCTTCTTTCTAAAGCTTTGGAATGGTTTAATGCCAGACACACACTCGTACAATATCACAGATTATCCAGGCGTCCCAGACGGCCCCAGACAAATGTTCAAAATCAGAGTAAAAATGGCACATCTTTGCTCGCACAGCGTGAGAGCGTGTCATGTCCCGATCTCCTGATGCAGTCTGGGACCGCCTGGGACATCAAACTCATTTTCCAACATGCTGGAAATTTTTTTGTTATCACTGCTCTTTTAGTGTGAGAGGGAAACAACGAGGTGATTTGTCAAGAATACAAATAACAGAACTAAAGTCATGACAAAGCATTTGGACATTGCCTGTGTTGTCCAGCAGTTTGTGACAAAACTGGATGAAGTTCAAGGCTGTCTGGCTGTGTGATTGGTACATAAAGTGGACATGGAAACAACTTTTCAAGGAAATCTCTCACCTCCAACTCGCTTTGTAAAACTGACAGTCCCTGTTGGCCGCGACAGCTCAACCGTGATCACGCCCAAACCCTAGTCCTCCAACAAGTTATAGCCTAACAGGATTCAAGGATGGCTGGCTGATATAGGGACCAGATGAGCTAAGCAACTAGCAAGATCTGAGGTTTAACAGAATAGATGCAGTGCAACAGTAACTTGATCTTGCCAAATAGTGAGCCTTCATCAACATATGACAAATTTTATAACATGCTCACAATTGTTTATTGATGATTTATAAAGTGTTTGCAATCTAATTAATAACCTAATTACAATCCATTCATAAACCTTTTATAAAATGTAGTCTGATTGGAAAGTGGTAGCAGCCGGTTGCTGAAAATTCAGTGTTATTTGTCGTAGTTGCTGGCGCTAGCAAACTCTTTTGAACCATCTGGCTTTCCGTGAGGCTGGCTGTCGTGCCCCGAGGCCCGACCTATGAGACGTCAGTGTGCGGGGAACTTCCTTTTGAAGTCGGGCATACTCGAGACTCCGCCGTCTCTTGTCTCTGAGCCTTGTAACGCGCAAACTGGCTTCACCGCCTCATCCTCAAGTGTGCGTTCGCTGTTCTGATGCAAGAGCAGCGAACGCACATGCGAGGTGTCCTGCAGCATTTGGCCACGTCGCGCGCGCCTGGCATGACTTTTAAAGAGCAGATCACAGGAGCTCGAGTCCTCGGCTTCTCAAACACCAGGATTAACCTCACAACCTGCATTATGGCTGCTACCCCGTTGGAGAAGAAAAAAAAAAAACCTGACTGATGAAACTTGCTAAAATGTCAGCTGTTCAGCAACTGTGAATCACACACTTGTTTCCAGTTTGACCACAGTGCATTTTGGGGGGTTTCAAAGTGGTTCAGCAGCACAAAATGATATAATCCAACTTAAAACATAAAATCACCAAAGTTGAAGTTGAGGATTTTCAATAGACATCAGTGATTGGCTGAGTTTTGCCTCAGCTCAAGTCAGGTCTTTGGTTAAAATAAATAAATAGATTAAATAAAATAAATGTTGCTCATTTCTTTTGCCCATATTTACACATGGGTGGCTAAAATAAATGTAGAAAAGTGCAAAAAAGGGCTCAGCTGGACCTGGAAAAGAGCTGTTTGACATGAGGCACTACTCACTGAAATGATCCTTCTTCTTCTCAGCACGTTGGGTTCAGTATTATATTTATTTATTCATTCATCTCAGTCACAAAATGATCCTCCTGTCCTGTCTCAATTTGGCTATTGTTGTACTTTGGGCTTATTTTGGGGTAATTGGCTGTTGCTTTCATGGGCAGCTTGTGTTTTACACTAAATTGCAAACTTGGCTTTCGCTCTGTGCAATTACAGTCCCCGAGCTGAGTGCCGTGATTAGGTTGTGTTTGCTCTCCACGACATGCTTAACACCAGATAAGCCTAGATGTTGCTGTAATTTGCATTTCATGGGAATAAGGAGACTGTAAGTAGTTCAATAAATTATTATACTGTAAAACATTTTCTTAATGCAGCGCTACAGTTTTGACCGGGCAGTCTCGCCGCGTATTGCCAAGGCCTAATAGCTTTACAATGCACCGTCTGAGCGAGTGCATTGTTGGAAAGCACACATCCTTAGCTGTGCCATAATCACATAATCATCATTATGAATGATCTCATGGCATTTATTAAGAAGACCTCTGGATTTCTTCTGGAGACCGAGTCTGCTCTCCCCTCATGTTGATCCTCTGATTTATGGATAAAAGAGCTGTTTGAAATCACGGTTATTTATCCTTGGCCATCAGAGGTCCTGCTTTTTTTTTTTTTTTTTTGACAGTATTGCGTTTCCTTCGTTGTTGAATGGCCTGGCCTCGTGCAATATAACCGGTTCAGCTCTGTTAAAAAAAAAAATTGCAGTTGACATTGTGGGCAGGGGAATCCTTTGCCTGGGAATGAATGCAAGTGAGTGGGAAACTGTGGCGAATAGAAAGCTGAGCAGGGTTTTGAAGATGAGCCACAGGTCTATTGACTGCTGTGCACTGCCTGCTTCGTTTTTCTCTTTCTTTTTTCTTTCTTTTCTTCTTTTTTTTCCAAGACTCAAACCGCAGACATCACCTGCAAAACACAGCCCTGTAGTGAAATGACTGCACTTATTCATTGTCTCTTTTTTTTTCTTTCTACCCAGTGGGAGAAGAACACTAAAATAAGACATAACCTTTATTAATTTTTCAATAGTCTAGTTTAAAATAATTTGCTTTATATGTGAAATCACTTCAGTATTTTTTCCTTCCTTCTTTTTTCTTTCTTCCTGCCCATACCGACAAGCTCTTAAAGGTCGCTTCAGCTTCGCCATGCACCCATGTTCTCCAAGACCTGACAAGAGACTCCACCACACACACACACACTGCCATCTGCGCATCACAGTGTGTGTCAGCTCCAGTGCCGTCCACCATAATCAAAAGCACATTTTTATGTGTGGTTGTGCAAGTTCCTTAATTTGAACCCTACGGGTAACATTAAAACGTGGTGGTTACATACGGACTGAAAAGTTGCCAAGAAAAGGCACCTTTTCTCATATTTGACTCCTCGTATGGAGCAGATGGATGACACTGCATGTTTTTCACATTAAGGCATTTTCTTCCTCCCAATAAGCTTCAGAGGCTTTGAACAATAAAACAGACGATTCTCGCTGAAACTTTAATTATTTGCAGATTTGCCTGACTTTGGAGACGTTGTGTCTGTCATTGGACTCCCAGCGGTGAGGCGGCTGCTGCTGCTGCAGTGTGGACCTCCATAGTCTAAACCAGATTAGAGGTTATAACCTTTGAGCCTCAGGGCGAGAGACTTTTAAACCATTTTGTGGTAAAAGGATGTCCATACTTGTCTTGCAGGGGATTTGCTACACGGAACAACATGCATTTCTAAATAGGGTAGTTGCATTCATTGCTCTGTCTGCATGTGCCCTAAGGCTTGACTTGCCACCTGCCATTTTTAGCATGGGTTGCTACAGCGACTGTTGCTATAGGGAAATGTCAACACGTGACATGCTACAGGTAAGATATGAACATTAATGAGTGCATGCTACATGCCCACCAAGTCTGAATCTGCTTAGCATATGATTATCAAACCATGTTTATTTAACGTAAATGGTGATAATTGTTTTGAAAACTGGACAGAACAAGGCATTCATTCATTCATCACCTCTGAGGTATATAGTTCTTTTTCAGTCGGGATTCTCAGATGGTGGATTTCAGCAAAGATATGATTTACAAAGCCCTTTAACCAAGGAGAGAAAATGGCCGGTTCTCTCCTCTTCTGTCAGTACAGTGTCTCCACTTCAACATTACGCCTCTGACAGCTCTAAACCGTGAAGCCCAGGTCATTGGCATTTTAATAATCCAGGGAGGCTGAACTGGTGATATGCACTTGGACTTCTGGAAACCTGTAAAATGGACAGCTCTTACATTTTCGTCTGTCAGTGTCTGCACATGCAGTCACGGAGTCAGAGACTGCACACCGTACAGATTGACTGTTCCCTTTTTGTTGAGGACAAACAGAAATGCTGGCAGAAGACACACGCGCAGTTGCATCCGAGCTACTGCTCTCGGCATGAGTACATCAGGGCGCTTTGTGTTTCCTACAGTACAGAGAGGCCTGAGTTGTCAGTCCTTGCGCTCCAAATAAATACGATCCATTAAAATACCAGGTGCAGCATGGCAGGACCCTAATGTAAAATGCGGAGCAGTCGGCGGAGCTCAGAGCTTTCACGCTGTCAATCCAATAAAGCCGTGGTGATGCAAGTGTAGCTGTGTGAGGTGCAACCTTTGGCTGCCCTGTGAGTCCACGTCCCTGCCAGCTCTTTGCAGTAGCCAGCGTTCGTTTCCCTGGCAAACGCGCCTTCGCTTATCATGCCGAGACTGCATTAATGTATGATATGCTCAGCCAGTTTCCGCTATAACAATTTTATGAAATTCAAATTGGACTCCTTTCTAATTCCCTCATTAGAAACTGCTCTGTGGCCTGACCACCCCTCATTAGCAGGAATACACAGCGGCTTACAGGCCAAAGAATCAAATATGAAATCACACGAGTAACCGTGCTCTTTTCACCTGATCCTTATTTACTGTAATATTAGCTATTATTGATTACATTTGTTTCTGATTAACTGTGTCAAAGCAAAAAATGTGGTATGAATGGAGACAAATCTGAAGAAATGAATGAATCCCATTTTAAATCAGTCATACATGGAATAACCTGTGGGCTAATGGCTTTGGCAATATCTTCAGCTTCAGTCAACCAAATGTCAGGAGTAAACAATATTTCCCTTAAATACATTTAAGGAGGCTGACAGCACACGCCTGCTTTCATTATTGTCAGCAGTGTATAGCCTATATATTTCCACGCAAACTTCAGTTTGAGTTATTAGCTCAGTTGTTGATGTGTTTATGACTGTTATGACTGTGTTTATTTGAGGCAGATTTAAGGCACTTTATTTAGGACCACATCCTAAGTCCTCACACTCTGCTGTACACAGTAGGCCCAGTCGGATAATGGGGATATTTACGAGTTGGATAAAACACAGAGTTGGTGGTCAGCAGGCTTTGCCTCAGGGGTTTTGGACAGAGTCTTCTGTTTTCTGATGGATAGCCCTGAAACAATGGTACCTGGCTCCGAGTGCACAAGAAACAGTCTGATAATTTGCTTCTGATTATGAGAAACTCAGAATTTGACCGACACTGACAAGGGCTGAGAAACCATCCTGCCTGTCGTCTGAGGAGCAAACGGTCTGCTTCTCTATCCGCTGCCAAGAAGAATTTCGCAGCAATAGCTTCCAAATAAACATGACATAAATAGCTGTCCAGTTTCAACAAATAAGGTTTAATACCACTGTGAGTAAGGATAATTAAACAAAGAAGTGGTGTCAATTTGACATAATGCAATTAATTGGGACATGCAGCTTACGAGCCTGTGGTGAAAGTTCATCGTGAATTGGGACTTGCTTTTGGGCAGATGGCTTTTAAACTAAAGCAACAAATAAATGATTATGGCCTGGTTGCTCCTCTGGGGTTTTAGCCTATTAGAAGTGTGTAATTTGATATGGAGTGTAAAGAATTGATTAAAAGTTTAATTAAAGCATTTTCCCTTGCTGTTCTACTTGGTCATCACAGTCTCCGCTTCTCAGTGTGTCCAGATTGAGGATATGCATCAGTTCCTGTAAAACGATATTTAAAATATTGTCCAGGATCAAAAGTTAAGATGCCCTGTATTGTTTTTGTCTGTGTATGCGTTGCACTCTAAGCATTCGTAGTGATTCATTCCTTTCTTTGTGTTTTTACTTCTCCACAATGACCAAACTGGTGTCGCCTCTGGTGATTTACTATTATAAACCATGTTTCTCTATGGAATATTTTGTTGAGCAATGCTGTAAAGACTGCTGTTGTCTTTTTAAGCAAGACAAAGCTGCTTTGTAGAGTCAGCTCAAATAACTTCTGACACATACACCTTAACAAGATGCTTTTTCTCGCTGTTTCTGGTGTGACTCAGTTCTCTCAGACAGTTGAGCAGAGGTGGATGCAGCTCCGTGGTCTCATGTGAGTCAAGTGTAGAGCTATATTGGCTGACTAAATCAGAGCAGGGACAGAGGCTTCCCGCAGAGAGGGGCTGGTAA
>OMLB01008909.1:33405-50689 GCA_900302555.1 Myripristis jacobus | reverse complement strand
TGGGTGGAGAGAGAGAGAAAGAGAGGGAGAGGGAGTAAGACATGCAGGATGTATGGCCGCCGAGGCAGCTCTATTGTATCAGGAGGCACCAGTAGGTGTATTTCTTCCAAACTCTGCGGAAAAACCTAAAGCCATGCCAAATACAGCACGTCTGCTAATCGTGCAGCAATTACTAGCCTAATAGATGTTTTTTTGTTCTGTTTCTCCCTGCTCGCAGCCGCCATGTTGAGAGAGGGAACATCATTATGTGAAGTGGATGCAGAATTCACGGGGCTATTTTTTTTTGTTTTTTTTCCTCTCCGTGCGCCGCCATGATCTTATCCAGCCGCTCCAACTTCACAGCGGCGTGACTGTTTTCTTGGTGCTGTGGTCCAACATGCTGCTGGAGAGCCACCATGCCTCCTCCACAGCTGCATCCACTCCCTGCCCCGCTGCCTGAATGCACACGCTGATTAAACGTGGAGGCTATATTTTGTGGCGTGATATGTATGGGCTGCTGTTGCCGTCTATTGTGCCGTCCCCGCATCGCTTCTCTGTGTGTGTCAGGATTTTCTGTGTTGTCATAAACGGTGCTCTTACGGATCTGCACCAATCTCAACGCTGATTCCTATAAATATTTTTCACATTCAGAGAGTAAAGCCGCTCTGACGTGCAGCGCAAAAGGCTTTTACTTGACTTCTCTATGTTACTGCTCGGAAGAGATGCAACATTTTATCATGCAATTAAAGCATTTTTTTGTTTTGTTTGTGTTTTTTAGGCGTGACCGACGACTGAACAGCGAAATAAACCTCACACCCAGATGAGCAGCATCACCTGTGAGCACATATTTCATAGTAAATACACATCAAACACCGCAAAGGCCCTCGTTTCCTGAAGAGCAGCCGAAAACGGAAGAGCACGACTTCTGTTTTGTGCATGTTGCACCACCGCCGCGCCGAATCTGAACACGAAATCGCCTTTCCGGGAATATGCAAAATGGTATTAATTTTCAGAGGGATGAATTTAAATGCAGCGGGCATCAAAGTTTTATGTCTTAATAACAATCCATTAAAGTATATTGCCTTTACTCCCACAGTTACAGCTTGTTGTATAATCACCACCATCATCACACACAGACCAGCCACTGACAAGATTTCGCTCTGTCTGGTTTAAGTCGAGAGAGAGCTGCATCTTTCAAGACCGACCTTGTTTCAATAACTGCATATCTGACAGCCACTGCTCGGTCGGTGAATTCAGCTGTGTGTATTATTTAAAATTCGACTCCAGTTTTAACGCTTGCTCCTTGAATTTCGCTCTTATATCGGCCAGCTATCTCTTCAGCGACCTTGTCTACCTGGAGAGAAACTACCCAGTATCCATGATATCTCACCACAAGGAAGGACAACATGAGGAAAATGATTATGCGCTTTATTGGTATCGGGACTGAAGTTTGCAATAGCTAATATTTTACGGCAACATTCAGGATCTCTAAACAAAACTATTTCCCTCAGATTCCCTCTTATCCGAGTCGAAAAGCCACTTTTATGCAAGTTATTTTGGGATGAGCGGCTCCCTCAGACATGGTGACCCCTCACCTCTTGGGTTTACAATGAACATAAATGCAGAATAAAGCCAATCGATAAAACGTGCAAAGATAATACGATTTTGTCGCGGGTTTTACAGGCCGCTTTTATGTGGCTCCGGTCTGGGATCGATGACGGGGTCTCCGTTATAGGCGTGATTTGATGATATCTGATATTTAATAAATGCCCATTATCGGCCCAATTTGGTCTGATGCTAAATTCTAGCAGTGGGATGATGATTTTTTTTTTAAATGTTAATGCTAAATGTGTGGTCATTATCATAGCTGGAGTGTAATTAAAAGTTTTTTTTGTTTGTCATAAGCTCAAAACAATGTGTGCAAAGTGGTGCGTGCCAGTTTCGGTGTGGCAAAGCAGATCCTCCATCCACTCAACGCCATGCATTTTCATCTTCAAACACAGCCTCCTCTTTCAGTTTAATTCCGAGTATTACCATAATGAAGCATCATGATTATAAAATTCACTTTTGTGCAGTTATCTATTAGGGAACCATTTTTGAAATGTATGAATTTATTTAGAGCGCAGTGGCTCCCAGGAGGTTTCCACGGTAAACACTGGAAGCTCATTATTAACTGTTCTTTTGACATGGAAATTTTCTACTCTGCTCCTTCGTCTCCCGCAATCACCGACACGATAACATGTTCATCTAACTCTCTTATTTCATTTCAAAGATGGATTATTTGTTCGAGGAAGCGACTTGAAACTTATACTGAGCGACGCCGTTAATGCGGAGGTCGTATCCTCAGCTCGCTGTCTGCCGTCTGAATCACAAACCTGCAGGATGCGTCGACTCGCCCGGCTGACGCATGACACCCCGAGACGCTCTCTCTCTCTTGACCCCCTTTTCTGAACGAGCGCCGATACAGACGCATTATTAAAACAATACTTCACCTCGGCGCCGTGTTTAACATTTAAGGATTTGAATACACGTCGGTCTTGTGCGTATCTTCGGCGATCTGTCGTGCCGTCGCTGGGTGTTTGTGCGGCATTTGCAACGTTTCACTGATCATCACCAGTCTTCTGCGTTTCTCCTGATTTGTTTGTTGCTTTCCACCAGGATGTGTTGCTGTTTGTCATCTATTATCCGGTGACTGTCATCAGCTGTTTCTTTGCCTTTTTTATTTTATTTTTTGATATTGCATCCGTTTTTTTTCTTTATTGGCATGAAATGTTAACATATGATCCTTGTTTTTCCGCATAGCTGTTTTTTTTTTTTTAACATTTTATCACTTTCTGTTCAATCATGCAAAGTGGCAAAGAGAAAGGGCAACAAAATGACAAAGCATTAATATCAGCGAGTTTGAATTGTGAACCAGGTTTGCTGGATTTGTGCTGTGTTTGGCTAATTTAACCCTGCAAAGCCAAAGAATGACCGCTCCTTCAGCTCCACATGAGGACTCCAACGATCAACATTTCAATTTGCAGAGCCACATAAACCGAGAGACGCGTAGATCATCCTTCATCATCAAACCGGGAGAAATCTCCGCCTCTTTTCATGTCAAACGGTTGACAATTACACATCATGACCCACCCACAACACGGCAACAAAGGGGAAAGTGAGGCTGTGCCGGCATCCCGCCTGTCAGTAATGCTGCAGTTTCTTCACCTGTAGAGTTTGACAGAAGGAGATTTCTTACTTTAAAAAATAAATCAAATGGAATAATTGTCTTTTTTTTCCTGCTGGTGGTGAATAAACACAACACACTTACGACCCTGTAAGGCTCGGTGTTTGAATGACAAATGGCCGAGGCGTCGGTATGTTTCATCAGGTCAGCGCCCTCCTGATGATAGATGGCAGAGGTAACCACATTTCCAAAAGAGGCAGTCGCCGGGAGTCAGCCGAGGCGAGGCACTTGAAGGGCGCGCAGAGTCGATCTCCTGTGGGCTATCGACTGCATCAGGGGTTCATATCCTTAATAGCCATTTGTCATTTCATAATCCCTGCAATTTTCTCAAGTGATGCCTGCAGAACACTTTCTTCATCAACAGCACAATTACATTTAATAAAGTCCCATCTAAAACCCACTATGCTTAATGTCTAAACCTGACACCAACCGAGATTCAAAGAGGATGCCATTATGTTATTTAGGGCTAATTTTTTTCCTTTTTCTTTTTTTTTTTTTTTTAGATTCCACATTTTAATTTTTGTGGGGGAAGGGAAGAGAATCAAATGTAAATATGAGGCATCCTGGTTGATTTAGTGGAGTTATTGGCTTTGCAAATGTTTGAGTAACTCCTCAAACAGCTCCGACTCTCCACGGGTTTCAGTTTCTCATCACAGCTTTGGAGCAAAGTGATCGTTTGGTTAAATGAGGAGCCCCTGTCTCTGCGTGTTTGTGGGAGCTGTAATGACACTGTACTCTCAGCAGGGTTGTGCTACACAGCACCGGAGAATGGGGAAGACTGCTGGGCTTCCAGCATGCGATGGTCCTGACTCATTCCTCGCCTCCTATGGACCCATTACTCTACTGAACGCTGATGCTCAAGCAGCAGCGATGCTTCTTCCTATGGACCCATTAGTCTGCCGAGTGCAGACGGCAACAAAACAGCAACAATGTGCGTTCCAGATGCTGCAAGATGGTTCAATTCCTGCTTGTCAGGCGCGTTTGTAGCAGCGACTTTGCAGCTAATCATTCAGACTCTGCACAGTTGTAAATGACTTGTAAACATGACAGGAGTAAATATCAGGGACAACGACGGGGCTTTGAGCGTAGCGGCGGTGTCGGCGCCGGAGATGTTGCAGCCACCGGCGAACGGATCGTTTGGAAGACGAGAAGAAAGACTGGAAATGAGTCCGCAAATAAGCAAAATGGAGGGAAATTTCCTCCGAGGGAATTCGCGACAAATAAACCTAGTGCATTAAATCGTATTTGCAACCTGCGTTTACCTTTGTAGTTGCATAACTGATAAAAACATCAAAAATGTAAGGCTGCATACTGCATTGCTGATTTAACGGAAGCAGTTTGGATTGGCTTTAAGTTTCAGAAAGTGCAGCAAATCTGGGCATGGAAGCGACTGTGTGTGTGTGTGTGTGTCTTGAACCAAAAATCAGCTCCCCCCCCTATAGAAACGACTGAATTCACAATATGCTCCTCCTATGATCTGAGACCGTTCAGTCTGTATTTGTGGAAAATGAATAACTTTCTCCCTAAGCTAGAAACCAGAGAACAAAGGCTTTAATCTGCGATGTCACCGAGAGACAAAACCCAGGGCTGCTTCGCTGGCACCCGATCGAAAAGTGTCTTTGTGGACTTGTAGCGTTTGTTTGAGTTTTTGACGACCAAATAAGCCTCATTTCATTGTGGTGCTAACAGGCATGAACTGCGCCACATGCCCACATCCCGGGGAAAGTCAGCCTGGGTGCTGTCAGCGTGCCCACAAAGTCTGTCTCCTATTCCCCGTCAGTGGAGCAGCTCCTGGATTTATCTCTGTGAAATCATTTGAAAGTGTCTTGGCTCACTTGTTCCTGCTTTTTTTTTTTTTTTGATAGAGAGTCCACAAATGTACCATGGGTAGTTTCAGTCACGCAACTGTCTGATCAAAGCTGAGGTCCGACTATATTGATAAATCCGGTACTTTATTGGTTGTTGTGCTGGCTTGTGGTAACTGGTGTATTTAAATCTTCTGTAGGCTATGAGTTTCACACAGTATTCACTGATAAATATGTATAAAAGCCATAATATAATGATATACGTCATTATTATGGGGTACTTTGCTGGGCTTTGTACCTAATACATCACCTTCACAGAAAAAGAAGCCCTCTTGCGTGTTATTTGTCCAAGATAATGCGAATAACACGGGTACAACATGTTTTAGGGAGGATTTTTCCATTAATAAAACACTGATGACCCACACAGAAGTCAGCTAACTTTACTGAGTGAGGGGCTTGGTGGCACAAGATACAGACGGGCCTCCGTTTCACAGCACATCAGGGACTTTTTGTAATCGATTTTGGTGAAAAGTGTCTCTGTATTTGTTAAAAGTTGGTGAAATTGTGTGAAATTGTCAGTCGTGGTACCAAATAGACTGAACATTAAAAATGTAAGTCCTGGCCATCAAACCATGCAGTCAGGCATGAAACAAAAGAAAATGTTCTCTGAAGATAATTTTTTTTTTTTTTACCCCACAGAAATTTTGGTGGTTTCGAGTCGAATTCAAATTCAAGGACGGGCAATTGTTTAGTGTACATCTACAGTCATTTTCAGCATTTACCAAACTGGTGATAAACAACAGGCAAAAAAAAAAATACAATGCAAAAACGTCTGAAGAAGAATGGTCGCTGACAAGACAGACAGACAGAGCAGGAGGCACCGACAACAACAGGGGATGATGGCATTGTCTGCCGATACACAAAACAAGGCATATAGGAGGCGTGTGCTCCTCGGTGTAAGTCATCAGCCACAGAAGAACATTTGTTTCATGGGCGAGAGACACAGAGAGAGAGAGAGAGAGAGAGAGAGATCCTCCTGGGAGATCAAAGAGTCAGACTGCTTTGTCTGCCCGGAGCTGGTGTGACGCCCCGGTGAGGGAGCTGGGCGTGGCCGCGGGCCCACCTGGGACGCCGGGCTTTCGGGCACGGGGCCAAATAAAAGCCCCGGAGCCTCGAGCGGATCACGTGACAGAGAGCGACGTGACCGAGCGCCTCGCCTGTCCAGGAGGGAACAGGTGGACGGGATCCTGATGGTGCGAATCAGGTGCTGATACATAAAGCTGCAAGGCTGATTTTCTTTCTTTTTTTTAAATTTATTTATTTATTTTTTGCGAAAACAGCAGGCTCACCCACAAAGTGAGGCTGCAACCAACGAGAGCATCTCGTCCTCACTCACTGAGCCACTTAGGATTTGTCCAATTTTTCCAAATGTACTGCGAGTGCAGGTGTGTACACGTGTAGACTGTAGAAGATGGGATGATATGAAAATTCAAAACCATGATTATCATCACCAAACTTAGCTAGAAATGTTAAATAATTACACGTTGAAATCGTTTCACTATGAATGGCTTAATTTAAATAAACCGACAGATAGAGGAGAACAGCGAGCAAAAACACAGTTTCCAAGTTCAGTACGGCAGGTTTACAAGAACACAAGCACATATAAGCAGATCAAGTCCACTGTGCGTACAAGAGGATAAGAGGAATATCTGATGTGAGCTGATGCTGGACATGTACCTCAAAAAAACATGATTTTTCAAAAACCAAGGGGCCAAAACTGTCTAGCACAGCTTTAATTAGAGAGAGAATGAGTGACATTTCCATGAAAATAAGGCAACATTTATCATGACTATTAATGTACATGCAACTTCCCATCACTGATACTAATTCAACCAATAGCCAGATCTACAGCTTTCACATGGCAGGTCTTTAGTGAGGGGGGAAAATACCAGAAACAATAAATGATGTACACCTATTCCAGACACTGTGACCGGGCAAAACCATGTCAGAGCTGCTACAGCTGCCGTCACACACTTCCTCTTATTCTCGCCCAGCAAACACCGAATACACCGTCAGCAGAACATGACTCATTACCGATGCTCAAATCATATTATTCAATTTAATTTCAAGGCAATATGTTTGTAAACAAAATAAAACGAGCCTATTCCGTATCTTCAGATTCCTGTTTCCCCTGCACGGTGTCTTCTGTTTAGCAACATGAAAGGAGGGAAGCCGCCTGTTTCCCTCTGGAGCGGTAACATCTCTATTTGCTGTCCCTGGGGAGCGGCGCTTGTCAGCGTGCAGCTCTACAGAGATAGATCCCTCCTCTGACTCTGAGGGAAATCACCTCGTTTGTTTTATGTCAATCCACTCGCATCCCACAATGCTATTGTGCGCCTGCTCCCCGGGCCCTCCCCTGCTCTCCCCGGAGAGAACAGGCCACATTATTTCTGTCTTCACACGATAAAGACCTTAAAGGTCAACTTCAGCTGAAACAGAGAGGACTTCATCCTGGGTTTTTCCACCTGTGATGTGAATATTTGTGATTTAACTTCATGACCGCAGCCCCTAAAACCGCTCAGTGAAAGCTTTGATGAATTTATTGCTCCTCTTTGTTGAGCGGGGTCATCTTGTCTTAAACGGCTGCTAACCCTAAAATAATTTTCTTTATTCTGGGTTTTACTGCAGAGGTTTTGGTCTAAACACGGTTCCAGAGCACAAAAACCTGTGGGAAACATGATAAAAATACAAATTCTTCATACACTGAAAATACTAACTCAACATAAAACTATCAGCCGAACCTTGTGCATAACTATAAACAGTATGACAAGGAAAAAACCCTATATAATATTGTTACTGATACATCAAAGTGTTTGTTATATTCTCGCCTTTTTGTTTTTTTGGTGATCGTCAGCTGGCGTTATTTCACCACTACAGTAGGAGTCACTCATCCTGCATTAATACTGCAGCACCTGCTGAAGAGGAAATATTACGCCCCAGCTTAAATAGTAGAATAAAATTGGTGTGATTTAATGTCAATCTTTCACATGACTGGCAATTACTAGAGGCATCTGGCGCCTTCGTTAATAGGGACAATATGTGAAGCTTCTGAACGGTTCCTCTGGGGGCGGAGCAACAGTGCAACATTATCGCAACGCTGGCCACGTTCGCATCAGCATCTTGGGGATAGACAGCCAAAAATTATTAACCGGAGTCGCTCATGCTCTGTCTGTACACACACGGTTTTGTGGCTGGGAAACCCACCAACTTCTGTGAAATGACTCAAAATGAACTTGAAATCTGATGCAGTGACTTGGTTTATCACAGCACATCAGTAAAAGTGTTTCCCACAGTGTGTTTGCATGTATGAAAAGTGACACGACTTCCTCCTGTCAGCAAGTCGATTTGCTCTGAGCATGAATCCTGCATTTCAAACGCTCAATCACACGTCTCCACTGTCAACAAAAAAAAGGAGGCAGCCTGTCAAGAGCCGGAGAAGATGAGCTTTTACGTTCTTTAACGCAACAAAAAAAAGAACATTTTATGCTCCCAAATGAGCGTGCGGTTCGGGTCGCCCCAAAGCCCCGTGAACGCCGGGACGTTACGTCTCGCCGAGAGGAGGCGGAGCCTGTCCAAGACTCAGGCGGACCAACCGGCTTCGCTCTGCAGCCGGTTGCCACGACGACATGACTGACGCAGTTCGGATGCGACTCAGCAAGCCGGAAAATTGTAAACAGTGTGGTGTGCAAGCCGTGGAATAATGGTTGACGAGGCGTTCGTCGCCGCCGTACAAGACAAGGACCATAAGGAGCGTGATGAAGAGCGACAGTCATGTTTAGCCCTAATGTGAGCATGCAGGGTCAAACGTGTACATGAAATTCTTCAGTTGAATGTTTTTTTATGTTCCATTTGTCGTCGTGACCTGTGAATAAAACTGTAACACGAGAAACGGACAGTCCAAAGCACGTGGATCTCTTGCTGTGGCACCAGAAGATGAAGAAAACAGTCACAACAGCAGTCGTGCATCATTTTATTGAGACCTGCAAAAGCAGAGGGCACGAGGCTCCTTCACCGATCCACCATCTGCATCTGGACACACACACGGGGCTGCGCGCTTGAAATCCACACAATTACAGCTTGACATTTTTCAGAAGACTCCTGCCGGCCTCACTGACGCGCGCACACACACACTCCCCCGTGCGAGTGGCCCAGCGTTGAAGCGCGGTCGACCTGTCGGAGGCGACAGAGTTAATGTCGACAACATGTGGCAGCGCAAACAACGTGAAACACCTCCAGCAGAAATAATAAGCATTGTGGAGCGGTGCACCCAAGCAGGTGCAAAGACGCCCACTTTTTCCTCCCCCATCCAGGACGAGCCCCCATATCACACACAGATGTTTCCCATCAAAGGCACCCACGAACCTCGCCGCCCCGAGAATGCAAACCAAGATAAGGACCCATTCAAACGGAGGGACGCTCCATACCGCACCTTGCTGTTTAAGCGCCTCTCTCTCCTCACAATACATACTTTGAGACCGTTTTTTTTTTTTTTTCTTCTTCCTCCGTAGGGTCACATATGCTCCAGTGCCACGAGCAAAACGTGCAGGTAGGACGCCTGTGATAAGCATTTGTAAATTGACAAGAAAAACGGATAATACCAGAGTGATATTTGGACGCGGCGGAAAAAAAAGCGAATGATTGAATAACAGTAATTAAAGCAGTTATTCGTTCGGCGAGCACCTGCATGAGGGATGATATTGCTCCTTAATTCAGCTCAGTTTAACTTCTCTCAGCCGGTGGTTCCAGCATCGCCTCATTAATCGCTGATTGGCATCGAGCTGTTCACAGGAACAAACTGTTTACTCTGTCATCGCCTGCTTTCTCTGGGCTGCATGTGGCGAGGGCCTCTCTCTCAAAAACAGCATTAAGGCCTATTGTGCTAAATATGGCCGGCGACGCGCTTTTTCAATATTCTTTTGTGAACTATGGGATGCACCTCGCGCATATGCAAACACCACAGAGTACGATCCAGCATGGCAGGGTAACATTTTAGCAGGAGAGGAGAAGGTGAGGGTGAAAAACACAAATAGCACCAGTTGCGAACACACAGGATTCGACTAATAGAGTTTTTTTTAAAGGTTGATATTGATATTAAATGTGATTGTGTGGTTGAGGAGCCCGATGTTAAAATGTGCCTTTACAGTGAAATTAAAAGAGTGAAAACAAAGAAAACTGTGGACAGTGGACACCACTCTCTCTCTCTCTCTCACACAAACACACACACACACACACACACGTCTGATATTTATGATGCCGCCCTATCAGCTCTAACCTCGCTGACAACCGCTCATGAAGTTTGAAAATAACATCTAAATACTTTTAATTGAAGTTTTTCTCGTTGACTAGAGACGTATGTGTGTTTTTTTTCTATCTCCTATGAAATCCCATTTCCCCTTTAAGCAGCAATGCCTATACAGAAAATATAGGAAATATGTTCGCTGACTTTAGTGCACACACACACACACACACACACATGCACAAACAGATATTTCTTGGGGCCATGCAGGGGCGAACCTCCCACTCCCACTGCCTCTAAACACACCTGCCAGTCAACTTTAAGTGGGGTCAAATCCCAAAGGGCACACTATAAAGCATCCTACAGACAATCTAATGCATGCTAGATGGATCGGGGGGGTGGGAATAAACCATACATTCTCCAAGATATCACAACACAATTAAGTGAACTGACAATTACAGTGAAAAGAGACCCCGTAATTATCTCTTCGTGGACTAAAACTTCAACCGATGGAAAATAATAGCTGGTTATGGATGGTAATGTAGTCATATTGTTGTTTGTCTGCCGGGCGAGTTTGATCAACTCACCGATGTAACTTACAAATAGAAAATTAGCGGTTTCATTATCGCCAGCCTTATTTCAGAGTGCGGACTCCTATTTAATTACACTTTTAATAATACGAGACTGAGCAGTGACACTTAAGGAAACATATAGAGGCTGAGCTCCATGTAAACAGACAGAAACAACACATGGATGTTTCTCTTGTTGATGTATTAATAGGTTGGGTCATTATAAAGCACGGCTAATGCATCTTTTTTTTTTTTTTTTTTTTTTACCTTTGGATCTTAATTAAGCTTCATTATCATTTTATTTTTCATCATAATATTAGTTGTTGTTATTTGTTTTGTCTCGAGTGTGCCGCTGCCAGGGTGAGGGAGAAACTTTTTTTTTTTTTTTTTTTTTTTCAAAGGGTAATTCTGCCTCTTTAATCTGATTTTTAGCGACATTCTGGTCCCTTTCAGCACTTCAACTCAATTTTATTGTACTGTGAAACTGGCAAATAAACACTCAATTTGTACCACTAAGATTTGTTTTATTTTTTTTTTTATTTTTATTTTTTTCCCCCCACTGCTGGAAACTGGCAGCCTTACAGAAGACCGCAGAGTTGTTTTCAATGCTCCCTCCCCAAACAAGTCCATCTTCTGCCCCTTGATTGTTGAGTTTTTCTTTTTTTTTCCATTATTTTAGGTTGTTTTTTTTAGGGGTTTTGTTTTTTGGTGCAGTGGTTTGTGTGGGGCCAGAGTTTTTTCCCCTTCTGCTGACTACAAGGAGCCAACATTTTTTGCACAGCTTCAGGCCGGGTGTTTGCTTGTTTCCTGATGATTTTCCTCACCCAGAGCACCAGCAGGTCCAAGGCCCCCAAGGATCACCTACAAGGGCCCACGAGGGACAGTAGCCGCATTAATAGACGAATTAAAGACTCCAGAAAAATGTGTGCAGAGTGAACCACAAAAAAAAAAAAAGGCGACGACATGTTTTTCATCCTCTTATTTTAAGTCGTACGAGCATTTTATGGACTCTTCTAATTAATTTCTGACCCTGGTTGCGACTCTTGAAAATCGAACCCCGCTGTCATTAAGCAACCGCCCTGCCGTAGTGTCCCTGGGCAAGACGCCGAGTCTCGACCAGCTCGAGAGGGTTTCTGTTCTCCAGCTGACCTTTGACCTCTTACCTCGCTGGAAGGGAGCAAGCGAAAAGAGAGGCTCCCTGTGGGGATCAATAAAGCATCACATTACTATTATCTACCCAGTATGCGTTCAGCTCCATTGTCGTCACGTTCTGGAGAGAGAGTGTGTGTGTGTGTGTGTGAAAGAGAGTATGTTGGGGGGGGGAGTGAGAGAGAGAGAGATATGGAGTGAATGAGCAGCTGTGGCAATATTTCCAATATTTACTCTCCTCCACTGAGTGCAGTTGCTCAGGCCTTTGAGGAGCAATCAAACACCCGGAGATGGTCGGAAGATTCTCCCTTTAAGCCACAAGGTTTTATTTGAGAGAGAATACCTTCTGTTCATAGGATTTGCAGCCATTTCATTTGATTCCGTCTGTTTTTAAGGTGAAAAAGAGAGGAAGGGGGGAGGAGTGAGGAGGGAAAAAAAAAATAAAAAAACAAACAAACAAACAAACAAACAAAAAAAACGGGCTATTGAACAGAGCATGTTTGTGCATCATATTGTGCTTGATGTAATGTAGGTCAGTGTTCTGCACAGCACCAGATAAGACACAGGGAACAAGTGTTGTGTGTACTTACAAGCAAATATCTGTCAAAATAGCAATTGACAGATCTACAAGAGCCTTCTCTCCCTCTCTCCCTGTTTTTTTTTTCTCTTTTTTTTTTTTTTTTTTTGGCCGGGGAAGTGTTTCCTTCGTCATTAGCATTTTGAAAAAAGGGCCAGAGATTTGGGCCTATCTGCCTCCACTCGCTGCTGCAAAGCCAGTCTGGCCCAGGTTGTTATCTGTGCACTACAGAGGTGCAGCTGTTTAGCAAATGGATTTGCAGATTTTTAAAGGGAGATGAGGAAAAAAGAGGGGGAAGAATCAGGTATTCACAACAACCCTCCCCAAACTGGCATTTTGTGCGTTTGTATGTGTGTGTGTACGCGCGCGAACACGTATGTGTATGCGTGTGTTTTCTTATAAATCTTTACCTTCTGTTTTCCGAGGCCCACATTATTTTTGGAAATGGCATTAAACACAAAAAAGCATGAAAAATGCTTATTCTCTCTTTCTGCGCATTCCTTTATTCACTTTCCAGCCTCCCGAGGGGCCTTTTCTTCTCCTGAGCGGGTGCCATCGCCGCTCTGGTTGCCTAACTGGACCGAGGGAGACTGGGAGTGGAGCAGGGAACCAATGGGGTGCTTTAGGTGGGGTGGAGATGCTGCTGTCTTCACCACAGCTGCTGGCAAGTGCATCTCTTTTGTCTAATGCATTCCCAGCAAAGCTGACATACACTCCCATATACATGCACACACACACACACATGCATACACACATGCACATGCACATTCACACAAACACACGTGGAGGAATTCTGGCCTCAGTCAAGGGCCCCCACGGGAGAGGGAAAAGGGCCCCAAGCCATTGGAGACATTGAGGGTGGTTGGCTTTCCTAAGTGGGGGTATGTGTATGAACGCACACACACATACACACACACACACACACATACAGAGCCGCAGATGCAGTCTTCCTTATATGCACGTGGATGCGCACACATGCACAAATGCGCATATAGACACTCTCCTCTGCACACACACACACACACACGCACACACACACACACACACACACACACAGACCATGCAGTGTCGCTCTCACGCCTCAGAGCTGCAGCCTCTGTCTCGACCAGGAGGTGTCGTATAGTAAAAACCCACAGATTGTCACACAGAGAGGAGGGAGGCGAACACGACACCAGGAGAAGACGAGCGGCGCCAGAGACACGCCGCCTCCGCCGCGCTGATGTCAGCACCCGACCCGGTCGAAAAGTTCACGCAGAATCACGTTGGAGGTTAGTTTGATCCAACGTGGAGCAGCGGACACAAAACAAGAGCCGTAATGTGTTTGAAAGGCAGTCAGTCCACAGATAAACACAATATGAGTTCATTTATCCGTACATTACATTTTATAAGATGCTTTCCTGTTCTATACAGCAAACAGGCAAATTATATGTGTAGCCAATTTTTTTACTTGTCATAATGGTTTCACTATTGCATACATGTTGATATTTCTGCATTTTTAAGTATTGTTTTTACATTAAAATGTGATGTATAAATTTCATTTCACTCATCAATATTGGAGAGAGCAATCAACACTGTAGCAAAATGAAATAGCGACTGTAAATTAGTTAATGCATGTCCATTCTCCCCTCTTATTCACACTGTTTAACATATGGAGAAATTTTCAAGCTGCATTTTTCTTTGTATGAATCCGGTTGTTTTATGGTTTACCTTGATGTTTATATTCTGTTTTTCTCTAAAGGTATCCTGTTACTTTTGCCGCTGCAACAACACACGTTTCCACATGGAAGCCATCAAGTTTCCTTAACTGCTCCATAAACTCTCCCCATCTGATACTTCAAGCAAGTTTAAGACAAATTAAAGAATTATTTGCAACTACTATTTGACCCGACTGACTCGCAATGCACGTCTCAGCTCATCATCGGCCGCGATGACAGAGCTGACAAATCTCGGGGCTTGTTTTTCTAACACAAGTCATTTGGGAGAACGCGCTATGATAATACTCAGCTGGTAAATTCTGTTAGCAAATGTAATCTTTTAAGTGATGAGTTTGAGTGAGAAATAGTTTGATTTTAACGCAGCCTGAGACCAGATTTTGTAGTACATTAAACATTAAAAACGCAAGTCCTTTCCAAAATGGTGAAATGGTGACACATAATAAAGTCAGTCAGTTTTTCCTGGCCTTTAGCTGGTGGTGAACGCAGCAGAGAGTTGCTCGACTGCAGTGGTTTCACTTTTTTTTACACCGTCAACATTAAATAAACAAGTTATTTCACATGCAATTAACCGATTTCTCTATCTCATGCAAATTTCACGTCTTTGTCACATCTTTCCTCACTTACTCAAACTTTTCATGTCAAAAAAAAAAAATCAAATTTGACCTTCATCCTCTACAAGTGAAAGTGATTATTTCAATCATGACTACTAATACAATATTAACTGCACCGGTTGCATTTAAAAGCTGAATAATGACGGTGAACTCTTGGCTCATAGTTCAAGATGCTGGAAATTAATTCAGGGGAAGTTTCGGCATTCTTCTCAAAAACACCACAAGTTCTATTTTTTTTATATTTCATTTTTGTCTTTTTGAAGAACTAAGATATTCCAAAAAGTTAAATCAACAGATGCACTGCTTTGCATTTGTTATCAATGTAATTGAATAGGCTATTGTGCTGATAAATGCTTAAACGCTTTAAAACGGCAGCTTAGGGGACAGTAGGTGTTCTCGGTAATGACTGAACTCGCTTCCAAAATTAACAAAGAAATCTATTCAAATACAAGAGAAGAGGTGTGCAGGTGTCTTTTAATTTTATTCATCTTTTTCTTTACTGAGCCATTAGTGGTTTTTGTCTTTGCCCAGCCACTGTGTGGGCGGCGAAGCTAACAATTAAACTATTGTTAAGACAATTGAGAACTGATAAAACTGTATTTAGAGAGTATAATATTCAAATATTGCTTGGCTATAATTACTATTAAACCATTTAACCCAGAACTTTGCAGTGATGAAACTGCAAAAAAAAGAAAAACCAGCAAGTTTAATTATTAGTAAATGTCAAAGCAAAGTTCATGAAATACAGAGAGATTTATGTTTTTTAATTAATTTAAATGAGGGCAAATCGATTTTCCCTGATTGAAGTCATATTTCTGTGCCACCAAGTTCATTTCTCTGTATTAGCAGGTAGCTGCTCGCCCGTTTGTGGTTATCTTTTTCGGCTACAGGAGATCAGGATTAGTCAACAGAGGGGTGAATGCACCTTTGTCATCGCTTTGACGAATGGGTGCAGAGAACGATTTTTTTGGCCTCCATCAGTGGGTTTAACAGATGCTGCCTGTCCGCATGTTCCAACCCTCTGCCAGGAATATCAGGCGGGGAATTAGGAGAGGCTATCTATAATTTAACGTAACAAGTGACAGTTCATATGCTGCAGCAGTGAGGAGCCACAACAGAAGTGCATCTCAGTGTTAGGGATCCAGGCTCGCCCGAAGCCATTGCCTCTTCCCTTAAAGTGGAATAGGAGGGAGGGAGGAAGAAATGGGTAAAGAAAACACAGCAAACACCAACGCGTGCATGCACACACATACGCACACACACACACACACACACACACACACATGCGTCCCCCGTGCTTCGCTCGCTTGGTTTCTGCCAGGGAGGGGAAAAAAGAACCTCCAGTGTGGCATAATGACTTTGCAGGGAAACAATAAGAAATAAATACCTTGGAGCTCCTCTATTAGTCAACACTTAAAAATCGTTTTTTCCCTCCCTCTCTCTCTCTCTCGCTCTTAATGAGCCTCTTGTTGGAGGGAGCTCGCGTGGTAACTAGGGCCGCCGCTCTGCTCCGCGGCGCTCGCGACGAGGAGAGTCTTCCCTGTAATCACACAGAGGCTTGAGATGGAGGGAGCCTGGATTAGCTACTTTACCGTATGTGGAGTGTTTAACATGGCACCCGACACCAGCTTCTTCCTGTCTTTGCTAGACAAACACTCACCGTCATTAATTTCATTTGCTTATCACAATCACCCCCTTCCGCTCCTCCCTTCCCCACATCCCTCCAAAAACCTTCAATTTGGACTTTTCCTGCTTCTCGTTTCAGGCGTCAGTGCAAATTATTGCAGCCCGCTGCTAAGAATTACTAGGTAAGGAAGCTAAATGAAGATGAAGAATTGGAAAATGTTTCCAGTTGGAAGAATGTTGATTACCAGGCTGGGGTCCTTGAGGATTCCCCACTATTTATCCTCATATTTTGGGCTGCCTCGCCCTTCCCGCTCCCCTCCATGCTTCTCCTGGGGCCTTGGAGAAGCAGCTTGCACTCAGCGCTGCCAAAAGAATTTATTAGAGCAAATGGTATTGTAAGCCCTATGGAAGGCATACCTTATGTGAAGATTTAAAAGATATTAGGAGGATGGCGCAGGCGGGAACCCAGGTGTGCCTGGTAATAGCCATTGTCTTGACTGTGCATGTGTGTGTGCGCATGTGTGTGTGTGTGTGTGTTTACATGTGGCTCAGTTTCTGTGTTTATAGAGCTTCTGCCTGGAAGAGGAGAGGAGGAGCACAGTGCACCCAAGATACCAGAGCAGACTAAGTCTAGCAGTCAGTGTGTGTGTGTGTGTGTGTGTGTGTGTGTGTGTGTGTGTGTGTGTGTGTGTGTGTGTGCGTGTGTGCGTGTGTGTGTGTCAGGCTAACAG
>OMLB01008909.1:14552-27164 GCA_900302555.1 Myripristis jacobus | reverse complement strand
GCCAGAGAGGAAAAAAGCCGCCATAAACTTTAACGCCACAATAACTCGATCAAGTTTCCAAGTTCATATTGGGGGAGAAGTTAACGAAATCTTCGAGTGAGATCAGCCAATTTCATTTCACCAACTTCACGACTTTATACAAAGATACAGCAGGTGTTGGCTCCCGAGAAGAATTTTGGGTAAATATTGATCCTGTAAATATGTGCGCTATTCACACCCTCCCTATTTCTCCCTCCGCTTCCCGCTCCCTCCTCACAAAGAGACGCACCCTCCCTGCAGCCAACATGGGAGCTAGTTAGGGGAGGTATCATCTTCAGTCCGCAGCTAGCCCACCATCTCCCACAAGGCCACTGTGGGTAGGGTACAACTGTTGCGAGTGGGTGGCACATCTGTTCCCTGAGACAGGCGAGGCCCCAGGGGTCACCGTGCGCCTCGGCTAGCGTTTCATGCGCATCACTAATAACCGCTCTGATATCTCTGCTTAGCTGAAGACAAAGGGCCTTGACGGGTGCCACTCGCCTTCAGATCTGAGCCCCGACATTTCTAATAGAAAGAGCATTAAGAGTCATGTTTACCTTACTCTCATCCGTCTATCCATCTGGCACACCGTTCACGCCGAGCAGGTTAAGCGTATTCAGAATATACATGTCTGAAACGGAATAAATTTGCAGCCGATGGCGCAGGTTCCTGATTGAACCACCATATGCACGGCGCTGCATTCTATAGTTGCCAGTTTTTCAGAGACATACGAGCTTGCAGAACGTGCAAAGGCACGGCGAGGACAATTTATGGATAAATATGGTATCACTTTCTCAGCTTAGCCTAGGAACTTTACCAGAGGAATATTCAAAATCACAACAGTGCAGCTTTTGTCAAAGTCAGTAGTACTCCCTCCTACAATAGCCAGGGATATGCCCACCCCCACACCAAACTAAAAGTTTAAATCCAACCCAAGCTCTGAAACAGAGAGGTGACAGAGAAGGAGAGAGGGAGAGAGAGATGGTGTGTGCATGTTTGCAATCCTTGTGCACGGTTAAAAGAGCTGGAGGGGGGGGAAGCGGGTGGAATGGCGAGAGATAGAGGCAGGTGAGTTTGTGCTGTGTGTTGGAGGTAGAAAAAGAATAGGATACGAGCTTGCATGTGTGCTTGTGTCCACGGGGCTGGTTCACTAGCGCATGGGGAGCAGTGATGGCTCCGGTAGTAGAGGGCGAGCAGAGAGCGTGGAGGATGAAAGATGGAGCCTAATCCTCCACATGTGGCGTCTTTTTCTTTTTTTAAAGGAAAGCCAACTGGAGCCATTCTTTGGACTCTAGGCCAGGGGCTCCAGGAAAGCATTGCCTCCAGCCAAAGCACATAGTGTGAAATGAGAAGCTAAAGCTTGAATGTGCTTTTGTTTATCAGAAAACTGCACTCTAAGTGGGATTGGCAGTAGAGGGGCCCAAACTCCATAAGTCATATAGACTGGCGCAGGCCGGAGTGGGGATGGCACAGGGAGGTTTCAGGCTTGAGCGGCCCAGGAAAGGCAGCTCGTCAGTCAGCCACTTGGCAGCCTCCCTCCCCCTCCGTCGCCCTGTTCCCATAATCTTGGTACCAACACAAAGGGGGATCAAGGAGGTCAATCTAAAGTAGGAAAATATGGTCACAAGTTGAGAAAATGGAGTGGAAGAAACATTTGATATCCACCGGTCTGGTTGGAGCGACTGGAACAGTTCTACGGGAACTCCAAAGGCCAAACCTAAGCCCAAGGAATTGGGGACGCAGATTTCTGCATAGGCCAGCAGGGTGCCAAAGACTGATCACTTTTTGAGATGGATTTTACGGGGAGATCCATGACCACGAGCCTCTTGGCTCTCAAGCGGCGCAAAGATAACTTCAAAGTAGGCAGAAAGTTATAGAGAAGCTCAAAGCTTTGGATGAATTTGAGAGGAGGTAGATGATCCGACAGGGACAGGCAGGGTACTGAGGAAAACAGAGAGCAGTTCAGCATCCACTGGTTAACTGCTTCGCACAGAGGACGCCGGACTAAAGGATTCATGCTGCAATTAATCTGACTATCTAAATTTTGGATATATCCACATATGTTTGTGAAGGGTTTACTTGTAGATGGGTCACCGGTTATACCTCAGAATACAGGTTCTCTGTTGCTCCAGAGGTTAGAAACACAGACACGTAAAACCTTTTACAGCCTTGCAGCAAACGGAAAATTCATGTTGTCACTTCTTGTATCAAAAACATGATGCAACATTATTTTTTATAATAACAACGAAACCATGAAAAATAACTTAAACTCAGTGAGTAAAAATATAACATAATGCAGAAGAGTCCAGCCCTAAGGGAACAGAATCAATAAGATAAAAACGTACCATCTGCAGGAGGATCACTTTTTTCTGTTACAACCTTTCTACCAAAAAAAAAAAAAAAAAGTACAATTTCTTATTAAAACAGTTTTGGAAGCAGTTTTCAGCTGATATCAGAGAGATATTTAGGCACAGGTGGTGCTGGTGGTGGTCCTGGATGACGAACCTGCACTCTGTACGTGGGTTTACGTGGATTTTAAACAGCGGTGCAAGCCATCACATCAAACTTCATTATCAAAATGTTTGCTGGGAGTCTTTAATGTTCCAGTGATCTTGCAGTTGCCAAATTTAACAGTGATTCTGACAGGAGAGAGGCAGGCTGTCAGGCCACTCAATCATACAGGTGATTGCTAGATAGCAGTACAAAAAAATGCTGCAAACTAAAGTCAGTAATTCACATAAAATGTCCTTTACTGCTCTTTTTTTCACCTCTAGGTCTCCAGAGGAGGTTTGCAGTCGTGTATCGTCTCAAGAAAACGTGAGAGAAGTTGACATCTGTAACACTGACGGACACCTTAAAGGGGGAATAAATCTCTCTAATCAGCCTGTAAAACAGCAGAGTCGGGTGTGTCAGTTACGTGTCCAGTTGAACTCGATTCAGCTCTCCTTGGAAAAGCCGTGACCTTGATGACTGAGACTCACCACAAATGTACCCTGTGTAATATTATTATCATCATCATTATTATTATTATTATTAACCTCCATCACTGGCAGTGACGTGCCCAAACACTAACAGAGCCGTGCGGTTTGAAAAATCCCCAAAGGGAATGACACAATATTCACCCACAATGTCAGGAATGTCAGTTCAGACCGGACTAGTTTTACCTCAGGTGGTGTTTTGGTAATATTGCTGACATGGCGGACTTGGACGGGACTTTGTGATTGCTGATACGCTCCAGCTAGTGAGAAAACCTTACATGTAACATCAACCAAAGAAGGTTTTTTTTGTTTGTTTTACACAAAAGTCAGATTCTAATGCCAGATCTAAACCCTGATTTGAATCTGACAAGACTCACCAAGATGGTAAACTGAGAGCGAGATGGGCCACAGCCAATGGGATCTGAGATACAGAAATTAAAAAAACAAAAACAAAAACGCTCACTTGTGGATTCTTTACCTCAGCGAGGCTCCCAACTCGCCCCACCCTTGATAAGTTGCCATGCAGTTTCCTTTGGATGGCTCGATCTCGCCGAAAATGGCATCAAAAGGCAACATGCCTGGATTGGCCCTCGCAAGTATGCAGTTCAAATTAAAATAGATTTAGGCTATTTTAAATGTAGCTTCGGAGTACGAAATGACTGATCAGATATTGTGTAATTACATTTACAGTGAACTAGTCTGGATGAATGGGATCCAACTCTTTCACTGTCTCACTTTTTTCTTTCTTCTTTTGCTTTTTTGTCTGTGATGAGTTGCTGTTCGAGTGATGAGCCTCACAAGCATTTTTTTTGTTTGTTTGTTTTTTTATATATTGTCACTCTTGTATGGGCCATCCAAACCTTCTGTATCCATGTTCTCTGTATTCAATAAATCAAATCAAAAGTTGGGCCAAAGAAAGTTTGACACCATCTTGGTCTCATCAGCTGTTTTTTTTTTTGTTTGTTTGTTTGTTTGTTTTTTTGGCCATATTGCAAAATTGATCCTAAAGTGCCATGGTGAGCCAAAACCTGAACAATCCTCTAGTCCATCCAAGCCTTTACTAAACATTAGATAACCTCTTCACATGACAAACACACTTACACTGTGTGTCAAACTCATAATCCTTTGATAGCGGAGGAATGTAATCTTTACATTATTCACGTCCACACGCATAACATGCATTTCAGCTCTTCTTGCAAAAAAAAAAAACCCCTGTGAAACGGCGCTGTCACTGCGACAATCAGGGCTACGAGGACGGTTTGATTTTCCGAGCACATCAATGCAACGCCGTTGGGCAGCCCACTTTGAAGTCTCCAAGTTGTCCCAAGTTGTCGCAGCTTCCCGCCAGCCAGCGAACGCACCACAAGCTTAAACGTCTCAAATCAGCGCAGGAAATAAACTAAATCACCGCGCAGCCATGAAGTAACTTTGACAAAAATAAACCCAGGCAGTGCGTTCAGTGTGATGGATGACCAATCTCGAGCAAGTTCCAAGTCTCGGCAAGCTGAGTTTCGCAGCGTGCTGAAATGAAATGCACAGAAACGGCTGACTGGAGGATAGGGGGGGGGGAAAAACATTCAAATATCTAAGAAGAATAAAAAGTTAAAAGCAGCTGCAGAAGGTAAGGAGCGCCGCCATTGGTCCTCAGTGGACAGGTTCGCTTTGCAAGTTGGTGTTGATTCGGTCGGAAAACAGAGAGACATCCTCAAAGTACGCCTTAGAAAGATGCAAAGAAAAGAAAAAAGCGAGGTCCCTAAAAAACATATTCCATAGATGCTTAGATAATTCATGTTTTTGCATCTATAGAGACAACAGTGCCTTTAAATGTATTCTGTGGGTATTCCCTTTTTTTTTTTTTGATGATGTTTACTGGCATACTCTGATGATATTTGTGTTTATGTATATATGTGAATCATAGCACATGCACCACACCAGTATGGTCCTTTAATGCTTCATTTAAAAGCCCCTTGCAGTTTTTTTTTTTCCCCTGGAAATTAAGAGTGGACTGACACATTTTCCCAGCTAGTCCACGAATTCAAACCAACACCCATCCCGCTGCAAGCCCACTTCTCTAACACTGGGATTGTGTAAGCGGTCCCATTGATATCCAGCACACTTCAGGGCCAAGATACTTTGTGGCTGGCCCTGTTAAACAACAATGCAATATAAAGCCAACACATCATCCCAGTGCATTTACAACACCGCAGCAGCCCTGCATTACTCTCTCATTTAAAAGGCTGTACCACTTTCAGTCACTCGAGGACAGACACAAAGAGCAGGCGCTTTTCAAAGGGCCCATTGTGGAGCCCAGTGAAATTATTCAATTAGTGAATTTAGCACCTGATCTGGTTAGCCAGTAGCCCCGAGGACGCTACAGCTGCAATGCTGAGAGAGAGAGAGAGAGAGAGGGAGGGAGAGAGAGAGAGAGGGAGAGTTAGAGACATAAAAGAAGAGGGGGACTGGACAGACCAGACGGTGTAATATTCATTACCTCCCACTCCCCCCTGTTTTATGAGAGCGAAATTAGCCGGTATTCATATCACACACTGTAAAATATTGCTTTTCATAACACATATCTATCGCTCCTTACAGTGCGAGACATTATCGCAAACTGTAGGCAGACACGCGTTGTTCTTAAACAGATTGCACCTTTGTAATCCTGAGGTTTCATCAAGTACACTTCGCCCGAATATCATCACACATGACACAGTTGTTGTCGTCGTCGTCGTCGTTGTTGTTTTAAGGAGATAACAGGCAGCGAAACGCACATGGATCTCGACACAGCATGAAAGAGGAGAAGGGAAAACGTTCCAAACGCTGAAGTCCACCAGATGGTTCTTTATATTGTCTCGTCGTAGTGCTCTCTCTTTAAAGACACAATGACTAATTTATTTGACCACCTAAACTGCAGATATATTAGCATATGCCCGGGAACTTTTTCAAACGTGTACAAATGTGGACAAATTGTCTGACGGTGTCAAAAATCCTCGCAAAGCTTGGATTCAGGTGTTAGATGTGCTTAAAGTGGGGGAAAAAATGCAACTTCACTCCTATGAATTAGCATGTAAACAAAGACAGAGGTAGAGGAACGGTGTTGTAAAGGTAGCGGCGGCGCTGAAATCACAGAGCGGGGCTTTAAATTGGCTAGCCCTAATTACGGCCAAACTACCTCTACATGCTCTTAGGTTATTCAAGACAGACTATTATCGTCGATCCAAGGCGAATCAAAAGTGCTCTGACCTCACTAGCCATCTGGATCTTGCAAGCTCCTTTTCAGTTTTCAGAATTCATTGCGAAAAATGAAATTTGAGCCCGCAGGAGCCAGATGGCTTGCAAGGTTAGAGTTGTACACACACACACACACACGTACACACACACACCTTTTAAAAGAAAGGGAGAGGTGCTGCGTATATGGAGGACATCACATTACAGTAGCGTAGCATGCCTTGTGTGTGAGTTTCAGAGCACTGTGATCATCTCGACAAACTGAAACTAATAAATCAGACCAAAAATGGAGGAAAATGTGTTTTTTTTCCTGATATGTATGGAAGATTCCTTGATCACTATAATTATGAGAACTCTAATGAGGCAATTATAGACAACTGATGAAAGCAGTTTGATGAGTTGTACACAAAAAAGAGGGAATATCTGGAAAAAGCAGCAATAAATGTAAGTTTGAATTGACCTGGGTAATTAAAGGCCTTGTAAATACTTACTTCCAAAGCAGCTACACTAAATATTAATCACGCAGGTGCTGGCCGAAAAAATCTCCCAGAAGTTGTGGGCAAACTTTAGTTGAAAGATTAAAAAAAAAAAGCTAAACACAGCAATGTATTAAATCATAACCCTGCATGCCGAGGAAGTCACAATAGCACATTCAGCAGGCAAATGTTACACTTGGAGCATTTTTCTCATCTCAATCACTCACTTCTCAGTGTGTGGACAGACAGGGGCTATAATCCAGCCTGAAATGCAGTGATGAGACAAGAGAGCTTCAGTAAAACTGTTTAGCCTGGGCTATCTAATATGTGCTTGCAGCAGTGCAGCAAATACTTTCACAGCTTAGGGCAGATACAGCGCTGGTAGCTCGCAGTTTATTGTTAAAGACCTATCCAAGATGCGGAGGAGACCAGCTGGGCCCCGACAGACATGTTTGCCACAAAAGAGAGCGGGGCTGCTGCTCCGTTTGTGCGAGCGGCGCTCAAAATGCTTGATGTGAACAGCAAGTCTCCACTTTACGCCGTAATCAAGGTCGGTTCGGATTTCCTCAGGCTACCTTCGACTCGCTAGACATCCTGGAACCTCTCTGAAATCATTTTCACATCCACGGCGGACTGCGGAGCATCTTTTTTTTCTTTTTTTTTGTGCGAGGGCCGGATGAGGACACCGTGCATCCTTTTTCCGCGTCGCCCTGCCGGTTATTTGATGACCGTGATGCAGAGACTTGCGGTGTCACCTGATGCTGATGACGTGACGGCGCTCTGGACGGGTGGCCGGTTTAGACTGTCTGTCTCCTGGTGTTTGTGTGGGCTCCGCGTGCCAGCTCCACGCAGCAGGAGTGTGGCCGAGGAGAAAGGAGGCGGCCCGGGGGCAGACTCTGTGTCAGCTGATAGTGCAGAGGGTGGGCAGGGCCAGGGGGAGGGTGGCGTGCCTGGGCGCGAGAGGCTCGCCAAGACCCACACTCTTTTGGCATTTTGGCAGGGGCAAGCGGTGCAATAAAATGATCCAATTTAAGCTGGTTTAGGAGTGCCGGAGAATATTCAAATATTTATTTTTGCAGGGCATTCAGGGAGGCTGTGCTTGCTCCGGAGATCAGCAGAGCCCAAGTTTTCGTCTAAGCCTCGGCGTCGGCAGCACCATCTTGATAGCCAGTTGGCCTCCAGTGGTGGAAAATGGATCTGACGGCGGAGCTGCGGATCCCCGTGCTTTGCTGTGTCTCTCTCTCCCTCTCTCTCTCTCTCTCTCTCTCGCTTCCTCCTTGTTCTCAATCCTCTTTCTACTCACTCCTGCTTCGCCCTCCTTTCATAATTACAGCACTTTCCATTTCATGTGTGTTTTTCAGGTCCTTTTTTTTTCTTTCCCCTCCCCGCACCCTCATCTGGACAGAGCTCACAGTCTGACAGTGACTCAAAACCGAACAAGACAAAACTCGTCGTCATGTTTTCCATCCAGCTGCGCATAAAATTAGAGGACATCTTTGCATTTGATATTCCATTTGTATTTTGTTTTTGTCTCGGCTCTAATAGGCTCAGAGTACCCCGCCTGATAAATGTGATTCATCTATGTGCAACACGATAATAATGCCTACCCTAAATTCTCTGCCATAAGTACCAAAAAATAATGTCCGGTGCCAATCTGAATTTTCTGTACGAGACTGACATTGACAGCAGCATCTTTCAAATGATTGCTTTTTAATGCCATTATTGTTATTATGGTTATTATTACTGCTAATGAGGGAAATACGGCCCTGGTTTTCCTCAGCACAAATTTCACCATGGAAATAAATGAGTAAAAAAGCCTTTATTGAATTACACTAAAAGCAATCTCAAATAAATGGGCCTTGAATCTGCCTTCATGAGACGATGCTTGCTAAGGTATAATTTCATTGTGCGGGGAACGAGAACACTGGGGCCAAAGACAGAGACAGACCCCTGATATGGAGGGTTCAGTATTGTCTTGGAAACAACAGCCAGTGTGTGTGTGTGTGTGTGTGTGTGTGTGTGTGTGCGCACATGTGCAGGATGAACTAAATATTTTTTTTTGCCTGTCATTTCACGTATCAGCCTTCCCGGTTTATTTCTGAGAGATGTGAAACAGACGGACGCCGCTGCAGTCGGCGCTGCAAGGTTGAACATATTCAATTTATAAATAGAACAATTAAGCAGTGATCATAACCGTAACTCTCACCTGTGTGTCATTACGCAGCGGCAAAGCTTTTCGCCGCGCTCCCGCCGTCGATACACAGCGGCGGCCATCGCAAACGCCCCTGCCTCGCAACGCCGATCCAGAGCGTTTTAGGAACGTTTAAACGACGAGGATCGTGACAGCATGTTGGCATACAAATTTCTGACCACTGCTTGTAATTTCTGATAAATAAATAATAATAATGATAAAAAAAAAAAACGAGCAAAGCCAATTTTTTTCCTCCCAGCACTTTCTCTTTGAGCCAAACTGCACCAGCACCAGCAGCAGCAGCAAAAAAAAAAAAAAGGGGGATTTCTGCAAAATCTAAACGCGTGGCTATCAGCGAGCCTCATCGACAGTCATTCTATGCTCCATATGAGCCGCTGAAGTCTCTGGAGATGTTTATTGTGAGCACATCAATGGACTTTGTTGTGGTTTTACAGGTCACGACCTCTGTCACATAAACCCTCCATTGTATGCTTGAATAGATGGACATCTAAGCAGGTCACTGGAGCCTGTCGCCCTCGTCAGATGGAAACGGCGCGGCGTTTTGGACACACAATTGTGCATTTTTTTCGCTTCACGGGGCCCTAGGACGCTAGAATTTTTCTGAACCCGCAGAAGACAATAAAAACGTCAGACTCCAGTGAGACAGTCGGAGATGCGAAACCGGAACACGACAACGGCGACGTGAGCTCCTGACGGGAAATCCAGGGGGCTCAGGGAGGGAATTTAGCCCGATCCGTGTGACTAATGGAAAATCACCACCCCTGCTTTACATCGGATGCCGGGCATTTGGTCCCTTTTTTCTATTCACTTTAAAACAGAAAGAGATGCAACTGCCATTATTAGCATTGCAAAGTCTCCCAGCCCGTATACCTTCAACGACAAGAACAACACAAAAACAAAGAGCTCTGTAATCCTGTTTCCTCGCTCTTTTCTTGCGAGGATGATTCTCCAGGATTTACAAGAGCAGGTTTTACATCTACAGTCAGGCCCTGACTTTTGGACTGTTTTTTTTTTTTTTAGCGCTGCTGGCTGCTTGTAATGTTAAAGAGCGAGGAGTGTGTGCAGCTCGGTGTTTCAAATTCAAATGAAAATGTAAGGTTGCTGTCTGCTGTGTCAAAAGGCCGAGTTCTTGTCACGACACCTTTTTTTTTTTTTCGTTTGGTGTGTGTTTGAGCGTCAGGGAGTTACAGCTGCCGGCTGACAGTATTTAGGCGGCGCCGTGCACTTTCATACGCAGCGCTGGTGTAACAGGTGGGGTCCTGATTCGGTGCGAAAATGGCACCGCAGAGGAGAAGTTCAGATTTAACCTGAAAGAAGAAAAATATAGTGCATAAATCTTCAGTGATAAATTAAAAAAAAATACTAGAAACACACATTACTACACAGAGATGCAGCAGTGGCTAGCTAAGCTGACAAGCTGTAATTGTTTATAGGATAAATACATGAGGTTATGCATGTGATAAAGATACAAATACATATACGAATACAAATACAACATTATTTCCCCACCATTAATGTTTATTAATCACTCATGCTGTTGTTGTAGCATGTGGCCAGCGAGCACATAGCAAGTTAGCCGGCTGCAGAAATTTTCCAGAATTTGTTGTGAATGCCCAAAAATAGGCAAAAAAATAATATAACATTTCTTCAAACATCATAATCCAAGTTTTTCTGAAGCCAGATGATTACACTGCAGCTCCTAAAGTCCAATATTTTCCTCGTTATGTCTGATGGAAAAGCCCTGCTGCCTTCGCGTGCTCCTCGTCGGCTCGTAAATCAGAGGTTCACGCTGGAAAACGCAGCTAGTCGAAGCCATTTAAGTGCGTTTGCTCAGAAATAACAGAATGGAGCCTGAAGTAAAATCAGCATGTTGGTGAGTCGTTTGAAAACCAAGTGGCACAGAGCGACTTTGTGCAAGCAAGAAGGGAATTTTGATTTTATTTTCGTAATTGATGTTTTGATGCGTTTATTGGCTGAAATTATGGACCCAAAAATGGGAATGTCACATCTTGGTGTCTTGGCTATCATGTAAAATTACACAAGGACAGATTTGCGCTCGTCCAAACTAAACAAACCACAGGTAAGGTGCTAAAAAGGCTCAGAGAGTGAGAAGAGAGGAAGTTATAAAGGCCCTTAAGCCAAGAGCACACCGATGAAATATCACAGCAATAGAGGGCGTTTGTTTTTGAAAATTAACTGCACACTTATCAAACAAATTAAAAAAAATCACGGTGCAACAAGCAAACATTTGCGTTGGTCTGTGTTTTTTGGGATTTGTTCAGAAGTCGTTTTATTGCAGCGTTTCAACCTCTGACAGACCTTTTGGGTGCGGAAGAAACTTTTTAGAGATTGAAACGTTGCAAGAAAGCAATCACTAACTTTCAAACACGTCAGCACGTGGACAACCTCTTCACCTCTCAGTATCATATAAAATAAAACATTTTCCAATTTTCATTTCCCATTTTTACTGGATTATTGCAGACATACTCCTTCCAGCTGCAGTATTCCCAGCTGCAACTGAAGGCAACGTTCACTAAGCGACGCTGTGACAGTCGTCAAGGTGCAGCAAATGGAAAGTCAAGGAGATAAATGAGATTTGCTTCAAAATATTTGGATTGTGATGTTTTCTGTCATATAATGTTTTGGGTTTTTGTTTAGTTTTGTGTTGTTTTGCTTTGCTTTGGTTTGTTTTTTAGCCTTTTTTTTGTGACTGTAAAGAACTGCAGCCGTCTGAAGGAGAAAGCTGACATGCCGACATGCAAACTCAACTTGTGTTTCATGGATGTAAAGGAGGGTCAGTGACAAAATAATGACAACATTAATTGCATGAGTTTATGAAACACTGTCAGTGATGTAATCCAATTGGATAATCTCAGAATGACAAGCTAAAAAAAACCAAAAAAAAACCAAGGTTGCATCCCTAGAAACATCACAAACCCTTTTGCTTTTTGCTCTAAAACTCCAAACGTCATCTCTGAAAAGTCTTGAAACTGCTCTGAGAATCCGACTCACACACACACACTCACCCACACACACACACACACACACACACACGGAGCCTACACACTCCTCAGCGATCATGCTCATCTCAAACAAGAGGTTACGGCATCACCTCCACGCGTCCACGTGCCACTTTAACTTTAAGTTTGGGCGATTAATTGCGGCGCGGCAGGCGCGAGCTGACAGAGTGAAGCAAGACAGACGGAGGTCGCACCGCCGGCCTAAAAATAGGAGAGCGGCGCTTAATCGCTCACGCGGAGAGGAGAGTTGTTTTCTGTTTGGAGCCAGTTTAGGCATGTAGAAAATCAGCCCATTTACTCTCTGCTGACTTTAAAACCCCCGAGCACGCATCAATCCACTTATTACACGACCGGGGGCAAGAAATATAAACACCAGTGAAATTAATATTTACACTAGTGTCGACATGTCTCACTTAGCCGTGCGTTTTAAGCGTCAACATTAAAGTTAACGGTGTAATTCTGCTGCACACACTGCTCCGTTGTTATGTGCTACCGTCACCTCTGCTCCCGTGGCTATGCAGATATATAAATATATATTTTTATTTATTTTTTCCCAAGTAAAATGACTTTTCTTTGTTTTCCAAAACCCGAAACTTCCCAGTTAACTTTAAACGTCCTCTTGATGGACAGTCCGCTTGTCTTTCCTGTTATCGTGTTGTGGGAAAAAAAAAAAAAAATGCAAA
>OMLB01008907.1:1444-14842 GCA_900302555.1 Myripristis jacobus | reverse complement strand
CCCCCCCCCCCCCTCGCTCTCTCTCTCTCTCTCTCTCTCTCTCTCTCTCTCTCTCTCTCTCTCTCTCTCTCTCTCTCTCTCTCTCTCTCTCTCTCTCTCTCTCTCCCCCCTCTCTCTCTCTCTCTCTCTGTCTCTCTCTGTCTCTGTCTCTCTCTCTCTCTCTCTCTGTCTCTCTCTGTCTCTGTCTCTCTCTCTCTCTCTCCCTCTCTCTGTCTCTCTCTCTCTGTCTCTCTCTCTCTCTCGCTCTCTCTGTCTCGCTCTGTCTCTCTCTCTCTCTCTCTCTCTGTCTGTCTTCCTCCTGTTTTGGTGCTGTGGTCTCCCTCCTTGACTCTCCTGGTCTTCCCTGTCATTGTGCCCCGTTAGCCCATCTCTGTGTCTCCACAGCAGATCCAGGCCCTCCGCCAGCAGCAGCAGCAGCAGCAGCTGGCTGCCTCTGGGGGCTCAGGGCCCCCTCCTCTGCTGTTGGCCCCCAGGGCCTCAGCACCTGGGGCCCAGGGCCAGAGAGGCATGGTCCAGCCAGGCCTCATCAGAGTTGGTAATGTTGGCAATACCAGCCTGCTGGTCAATATCTCACAGGTGAGTCCAAGTTTAAAAAAAAAAAATGCTTTACCACCAAGAGTGGAAAAGAACCAGAATACCCTATTAAAGTGGAAACTGTTGTTACTTTTTACTTTACTTGAATTTTACTTTAGTAGGTAAAATTACTTGTGTAAAAATCAACTTAATTAAACGCAAAAACGAACTAAAATTGACTTATAGTAAAACTTAGCAAGAGAGACCACATACAACAGTTAGATGTGATATTTTCTGTAGAATTAAAATGGAGGACACAGCTCTCATTAGACTCTTTAATTGTGAAAAAACTTGTGAAAACTTTCGCCAGATTACTCCTCTTTCCTGGGCTGACTGATTATGCAGTGCTTATGGTGACCTTGGAAAAATTAGTACTCTGTATTGAATGATTAAACTTTGTTAAAATTTAGACGGATGCAGTGAAACAGGTCATGGTTTAGTTGAATTTGTAAATCTGGTAGTCTGTAAAAAAACTGTAAAAGTGGGTTAATAAGAATTGGGTGCAGCTGTTGGTGGATGAGGGGAACTCTTGTCTACACCTGACCTTTCAATGAAAATGGCACAATTACCTATCACAAACTGACGGCTGAGCAGTTGCAGTAGGCTGTGCTCAGTAAAGTGGTAAAGTCAGGTTTGATTTGGCTGCCGGCTGCCAAACCTGTTGACTTTGGTGGCAGGTTGGCTAAGTTGTTAGCTACAGTTTAGCTTTGAGCGGTTGAGCATCCAGTGCTGGGCAAAGTTTGCTTCAAGCGTGAGACTTTGAAAAGGAATAAGGGTTAAGGCTAGAATTGGGATTAAGTACGGCCTTTGGCAAACTTGCCCCGTGTGCCGAGCATGCTGTGACGGTCAGAGACATCAGATGGGGGTGTGTAGCTGTACTCACAGTGATGGCAGGGAGTAGGTTACTCCGTAACATCACTCCTCGCTGTATTTGCTGAACCCGTTCAATTTTTATTCCCCTCCAATCGAGGGAAGGCTGCACTCGGCGTGCTTATGACGCTGCTTTTACAAAGATGTGCCTCGGTCACAAAATGAGAAATGAACATATCTGCTCAATAAATCGTTGATATTTAATTGAGAATAATGAACTGAATAATAACCATTTAAGCTCATACTTAAGCTTAGTCCTGGTGGTTGTTTTCTGTTTAACTGGCACATTCATGTGACTCTGCTAGTCTGACCTCAGGACTATAATTATCCTGTAATAACTACTTGCCAGTAATTAAATGCAGGACCGTTACATGCCTCCCTTGTCTCTTGATGCTGGTTAACAGCCTGTTGCTAACTGTTGAATAGTTAAAATAAGTTAAAGAAACTTTGATTTTGATTGTATGCTTATAGTTGTTTCTGTCTCCTTTCTTCTCCTCTCTGTGGATTTGAAAAGGCCTCGGCATCCAACCTGAAGGGCTCCTCTATGACCTCCCAGTCAGGCGGCAGCAGTGTGTCTGTGGTTAGTGTAAACGATTCCCCAGCCAGCCGCCAAGCCGCAGCCAAACTGGCCTTGCGTAAACAACTGGAGAAGACTCTTCTGGAGATCCCCCCACCAAAGCCCCCTGCCCCAGAGTTCAACTTCCTGCCTTCAGCAGCCAATAATGAGTTCATCTACTTAGTGGGACTGGAAGAAGTGGTACAGAATCTACTAGATACCATCCACAGAGGTATACTGAATTTTCTGTGCTGTGGCATGTTTTGTACTTTTTTTGCACACTTGGGACAAATGTTTGCTGTTTGCCTACCCAATTTTATTTATATATATGCTGTTCTATTTTTGTAATGAATACTACATAGGCAGCTCTCAATTTTTCACTCACTGCCTCTCGTTTTTCCATTTCTGTCCACTCCAGGAAAGACAGGTATGGCATTGTCCAACCCAATTATCAGAGACCCCTTCATCTGCACCCAGTGCAGCACTGACTTCACCTGCCGCTGGAGGCAGGACAAAGCTAAGGGTGGTTCAATCCTCTGTGAGGACTGTATGTCATCCAATCAGAAAAAGGCTTTGAAAGCCGAGCACACCAATAGGCTGAAAGCTGCGTTTGTCAAAGCCCTGCAACAGGAGCAGGAAATAGAGCAGCGCATCCTCCAGCAGGCTGCTTCACCAGTCTCCCACAGCACCTCCTCGTCCTCATCCGTCTCGCCATCACTGAAGGCAGAACAGCTGGTGTCTCAGCAGCTGAAGCAGGCTCAGGCCAGAGCATCCTCCCTCCACCATCACCAGCACAGCAGAGGACAGAACATTGTTCATCATCACTCCACCATCAAGCAGGTGAGCACTACCACTTGCATTACATACTAGTGCACTTTAACTAAAAGCCCTCTCTGTGCAACCGTGGGGTCAACAGCTATATCCTCCATCACCATCACAATTATTTTGAAGTAATCCCTTGTTATATCTGTAATGCAAAACCCTGGCTCATGTTGTCTCTTTCTCTGGTTGTCCCTTCATCTCCCGTTCTCTGCTTCATAAACCCTCTCCCCACCCCCACCCTCCATCGTGCCCTCAGAGCTCCCAGGGTCAACTGTCCCATGGCAGTGTTTCATCAGTGGGGGTGAGGGGTGTCCCCCACTCCTTCTCCTCCTCTTCTCAGCTGCAGAGTGCAGTGGCGGCCGCAGCCTTGGTCAACCGGCCAGGTAAGCATGTCCATGTTTCCCGCCCCTCTGCCCAGAGTTCAAAGGTCAGCAGCAGTGGAATCGGCGGCAGCAGGAATATCAGCGGAGGTAGTGCCTCAGCCACTGCATGGAAGAAGCAGAGCAACACCAATACAGGTAGACTCACGCTTCTACCAGCCCAACACTGGCCCTGAAATCTACTCTCTTACCTTTCAAATTCTTGTCTGGTCCAAAAGCAATCCTTTACCTTCCAAAGGCAAAATTTTTTACAAGAGTTGAGAAATCCTTGCAGTAGGTGTTAAAAGCCCCCACATTGGAGTGAAAAGCAAAAAGCGTTATGACACACGCAGAAGGGAAACGTTAAATGTTGTTTTCGGACAAGGCAACTCCACTCCCTAATTCCCTCGCTGCCAGTGATCTTCGTCTTCCTACTTCCGTCCCTCTGTGTGGTGGTTTAATTTCTTCCTGGGCTTCAGGACTATACTGTAGAGTAGAAATACTACTAGCTTTTATTCTCTGTTTGTCCATGTGTGTGTGCGTGTGGCTGACACTTGTGGAAACCTGTGGATGTGTGCGCTGGTAATATTGTGTCAGATCTTCTTGTTGCTGCCCTGCTCAAGTCAATAAAGCCTTAAACTGTTACCACACTAGTGTCATTTTGTTCACACACTGACTGGCAGTTTTGCTCCCTGTGTGCACAGGAGTGACCATGGCCTATGTGAACCCCAGCCTGTCAGGTCACAAGACCTCGTCCACCGTCGACGCCCGTCAGCGGGAGTACCTCCTGGACATGATCCCCTCTCGCTCAATCTCCCAGACGGCGAACACATGGAAATAATTCAAACAATATCTTACTGTTCATTATTATCCAAGTTTTTGTCAGATTTCCTCTGCTCCGATAACATGGTCAACAGCACCCCCTGGAGGGCCATTAAGCAAAAGCAATCTCTCAAAGCAAAGAAATGTTCCTTCTTTACCTTCTTTGATTTTTTGTTTCACTTCTCTTATTTTCAAGTCTGTTGTTTAATTTTGAGGATCACTGGTCTTTGATAATTGTGCAAAAACCACCGGGTTTTATTGGGGTAAAGAAAACACAAATACATCAAGGGCTTCCTATGTGTTACTTTTGTTTTACACAGTGGCTGAATTAATGATGGCTTGAAAGTGTAGCTGCACCAAGAGCTTATGTCTACATTGGGTCGTATCTCAACCCCGATGAAGGAAGTACTCGATCTTTGGAGTGTATAGGCCCTCCCTTCGATGATGTGGGTCAAAGTGACTCGACTTAGCTTATGACATTTGAATTGTTGGCTTCATGCTGAAGAGTTCATATTCAAAATTCACATTCATTATAAGTTAAAAACAAAATAACTGAGTTGTAAAGTTTTCAATACATAACCCCTGTAGTTAAAGGTTTGGAATTTCTTTGTATTTACTGTAAGTTATTTGGTTTCTTTGACTGATGTTAAAAATCACCGTCAATATCTTGTGGGTTCCACAAATAAACAGTTTATTCTAGCTTCATTGTTTTTTCCCGTCTGTTTAACAGAGCATGCCTACCCTTAATCTTTCTCAGTTCATTGTGCACCTTAGCTGAAGGAGCATGGTCTTATTTCTTTCCTCACCTGTAATTACCATCTGTATTTTGCTTATTTTATATTAATGTCAACATTGTAAGATTATTTTGAGTGTTAAACCACCGCTGAGAAAAATGCAAACCCTGCAGGAGCTGCATCTGACACACTGGAACCAGAGATTGTACATCTGATTTATTCAACCATAATCCTTGCGACAGAAGCGGCAATGCCTGCCCTGAACCAGTTTGTAAGGAGCGACTTCTCCCAGCTTCCCAGTTCCTGAACTACACACCAACATCTTGTATGCTGTACCCCTCACTGTATTGCATAATTTCTCTGCTTCCCAAATTTTAATGCATTGTACAAACTTATGTTACAGTTTATTTGGTTTACTTTTTTCCTAGATCCTGAAGAAATAATAAAAATATAAATAATTTTAACCTATGTGTATGTTTTCTGTGAACCACCATAAATACATCACTCAGACACAAACAAAGGTTAGAAAAATCACCTCTTTATAGACACACTCATCCATTCAAACAGATTAAATGGCTGGAGGACCTTCATCATGATTCAGCATCACCTCATGGCACATTTTCACCTTCCTTATTTTTCAAGAAGGTACGGGGTAAAGTCGGCATCTTGTCAAGGTAGTTTATACACTCATCCAGACAGAAGGGGGCGACAGAGCTCCGATTATTTTCCACACGAAGAAGCGTGCTCCTCCTGACGTCACAGCGGTGTTTGGGGAGGCTGGAAGATGGCGGCGTCCAAGGTGAAGCAGGACATGCCTCCTCCGGGAGGCTATGGTCCTATTGACTATAAAAGAAACCTGCCGAAACGAGGACTCTCGGGTACGGACTCGCATATTTAAATAGCTGAATATGTACATGCTCGACCTCCTCAGTGAGTTATACGTTAATTCTCCTTTTGCCGGGAAACAGCGGCTAACAGGACAGAGCAGACACAGATGCTAACCTGCTAACGTAGCTACAAAAGTGCTGCTGTTACTAATTACCTACTTGTCATTTGTCATATTAACACATAATATCCAACTTCAGCTTTAACTGTATACTCTTGTGCAGTTTGGTGAGAGGCACTTTTGCGAATCGTGAGTGACAGCGGTCATTGTACATACTCTAACTAGCTCATGCTAATGCTAGCACTTTGGCAGGAAAATACTGTGCAATATGTGCAGCACAGGTCGAGGAGACAGATGGGATTATTCTGAGTGGTAAAGTAATTTAGACTTTTATTCCATGCGTTCCACAGTGCCATTAGGTGAGCCAGGGTTTATATAACACAACACTTTCTGCACTAACCTCAGCAGGTCAAGTGCTTCTGTCAGTGTAAATACCAGGTAAGCAACAGCTGTTCTCACTGCAGTGAAAACTGGAGAAAACACTAATTTAAACAACAAATTGATAAATTGTTTCTGTGTTTGTTTCTCTACCTCACTGTCCAACAGAAACTAATGCAAAATGTATGTAAGGAAATTGTCCAGTTAGGGGCATTTTGTACCTAACAGGAGCTGTGAATGTGATTTGGCAACAAACCCCAAAGCTTGACACCGAAACAGTGCAGGAGACACTAGTATCACTGTTAAAGCAATGCCATGCTCCTGTCTAATCAGGAAACTGGATTCATACGATATAAGCAAGGACAAAAAGAGTTAAAGAGTATTCATCAAAGTCTTGTTGAAAGTGTTTTAATATGTGCTCATGGTTTGGGCACCTGGGGTCTGAGACCAAAGAAATACTATCCAGAATCATAAACATGACCAGGAAAATTAATGGGAAAGAGCAGAGACAGCTGGATATATAAAATGCAGGTGAAACAAAAAAGCCCGAGAAATTGTGTTGGACTCTGTTCATCCCTTCTTTAAAGAAGTCATAAAACCGTAACTCGTAAACACCATTCATACTGGAACCATTTCTGTTATCGTTGTGTGTATTCTGCATGTTGTTAATTTTATCATCATGTGTATTGTGATTTACTGTGATGCGTTTAAGTGAACTTGTGAAGCTCCAGGCAAATTTCCACATCTGTGGACAATAAAGATGATCTAGTGACCGGTCACATCTTTGATTGGCAGGGTATAGCATGTTCGGCATCGGCATTGGCCTCATGGTGTTTGGCTACTGGAGGCTTTTCAGCTGGAACAGAGAAAGGAGGTGAGATTAGTTGTGTAGTAGTGCTTCTGGTTTAAATTACAATCAAATTCAGAGCTCACATTCAGTCTGATAAATGACAAAATGGAGTAATCGTGTGTGTGTGTGTGCATTACAGGCGTTTGCAGATTGAGGAGATGGAAGCCAGGGTAGCCCTTCTGCCCCTTCTGCAGGCAGAACATGACCGAAGGTGAACCCTCACATATTCATACACACATGGTTCTTGGTTTCCAGATTTTGTGTAAACTTCCACAGTCATGATTGTTAAGAACTTTAATTCACCATTTTAATTTTCCCCTCGGCAGGACATTAAGGATGCTGAGGGAGAATCTCGAGGAGGAGGCGATTCTCATGAAGGATGTTCCCGGCTGGAAGGTAAAACGGGGCTTTTCTTCCCCATTTGGGTTTTGTGACTGGGCTGCCATGTTGGGGATCACTGGTAAAAATTTGACCACTATGAGGAAGGCAGTGACCTCCTTGTAATTCAAAAACAACAATAAAAATATCTTGTTGGCTATTAAAAATTAAATTAAGAGGGATTATTTTCTGTTTTGCTCCAAAACTGTTTTGTGTGTGACAAGTGACTCGCAGAGATTGCATTTTGTCTTCTCAAATGGGGAAACAAAAAATGTCTAGCAACTCACAATCTGAAATACAATGCATGATTAATTGCCATGCAAAGATCAACATGCAGGGTGGAAGGAATAATTTCACTCATGTTGCAGTAATGTAGTGTCTTTGTCGCGCCAGTGATGTTAAACTAATATTCATGAAAATAATAGTACTCATGAGGAGGGTACTTGTACTCTGACATGTAAGGTTATGTAATAGCTTAAATGATCAGCCACTTATATCAAAGGTATATAATACAGATCTGGGGAAAACGTGCATTAAAAAGCCTAGATAGGCCAATTTATGCCATGACAGTGAGTTCTCCAGCTCATCCAGCTGCTTGGCTGCTTTTTACTGGCCATAGATAAGCAGCACACAAAAGAGAAAGAGTGAGCTAGTTTTTCAGAAGGTTTACTGACAGCGAGGGCGACAGCAGGGCAAAACAGGGAATTAGATGTGGACAAAGTCACACCAAAAGTCTTTAGCTCTGCCAATTTCCAGTATGTGGAAATAAAGCCTAATTTGTTCACAGCTCTGTCCATACATTTCTGCAAACACAAAAGAAAGAGGCCATCTTGGTTTCACATGTAGGTTTGTTCATGTGTTACTCTAAAAACCCATGTCAGCCCAGGGTTTTATACGCATTTACAGCCATTGTACCCACATGTGTAATAAAGACAGTCATGTGAGAGATGTAGTCTTGCATTCATATCTGTACTTATTCACATCTCACAGCTCAGAACAAGACAGTCTGTTGTTTAGGCATTTATAAAAGGTTTTATTTTGATGTTTTATGCTTTATTAGTAGTCTCTGGCCAAATATCCCAAACTCTCCCTCTAATGGAGGTTGAGGAGTTGATGTGACGTTTGCCCTCCATCTCAGCGTGTCTTAACGCTCCCCCGCAGGTTGGTGAGAACGTCTTCCACACAGAACGCTGGGTCACTCCTCTCTCTGAGGAGCTGTTCAACCTCCGACCCCGTGAGGAGCTCCTGCACAAGCGCTTTGGTTTTCTGTGGTACGTGTAGTGCTGCCTCCTTCCACAGCCCGTACTGAGTGGACCTGAGCCCGCGCCCAATCCAGCTTGTAAATGTTCAATATTAAAGTCTTTTTCTGTACCTCAGCCTTGTGTCTGTCTGTTATTTATTAATTTTACGTTAAGAGTTAATTTCAAAGTGGAGAGTAAAAACTATAAAAAAAAAAAAAAAATTTAAAAAAAAACCAATTACCTATTCAACCTCAGCTGTTTGTGGGACAGTCCGAACGTTTAACAAGATGGTTTCCTCTCTGTAAGTGACAGACCACCAGATAATCTTTACAATTTCACTTGACATTAAATCCAACTCTCCCACGTTCTGCTCTCAACATACTTTTTCTTTTTTATTTGGCTTTCCATCATAAGCAACAGACTAAACTGTGCACATGCAGGTCAACACAAGATTGTGATTTCTGAGTACAAAATAGTCAAAATGGTTCCCTTGAAAATCTTTGGTTATAAACTGGATTTTAGAATTGTTTTTCACAGACACAACTTAAAACCCCAAAGCGATTGGATGGCAATACTGTTTGGTCACTATAGTGAGTTTAAATTTGAATGAAATTTCATCCATTTGTAATAAACAACTAAAAAAGGACATCAGATTTTCCTTTTTGGACACTGATCTGTTTTAGCAAGGCCAGGGCATATCATAAGGTTGTAAGTCGGACCTTGACCCACAGTGTAGTAGCTTATGACAAGGAGAAAGTCTGAAATTACTCTGTCGTTAATAAGTCTGACCCAAATCCATGTTTTTTCAGGTACAGCTCCAGCAAGCACATTATTCCCCTGCCTTACTAACACGCTCAGTCCTTCTACTGGAGAAAAATCTGTTTTACATTTCTCTAATATAGTAAGAGATGTTTGTCAAATGACTGCTGTAGGTAAACCAGCATCAGTCATATTCATGCTTTTCTTTGGCACTGTATGTTTGCCTCTGCTGCATTATTTCTTGAGGAGAGGCCAGCTGCTTATGTTGACCACCTAGTGGTAGTTTTGTCCTTTTGAGGTTGGTTTGACGTCACAATTACACCACCACAAGAGTATTTTAAATTAAAGGAAAAGCCATCAAAACACATCTTGGCACAGTGTTGGGCCACCAGAACAGCCTCTCTGCTCCTTGGTACAGATCTGAGTTTCTGGTACCTTTCTTCCAGTAGCTGTTAATGCAGCTGGTGTTTTGATGATGGTGCTGAGAGCACTGTCTCCATTTATGTTCAATTCCCAGAAGAGGATGGTGATGAATGTTTTTGATCCTGCTGTGCTTTATCTATTATGGCAATGAGAAATGTGCAGGTGGTGACAGCCAGAGAAGTGTTAATGCAATACCGAGCACCTGGCAGAGCTATGTTTAAGAATTAAAGGCACAGAAAAATGATAGTACTTAAACCTATATTCATTATGTACTGAAGCCAAAATCAACATTAAATCTAAGTGACTAATCTAACTAAAGAATGTTTCTATAAGTAAGGACTGTCTACTCACTTATAAAGTAAAACACAATCAGCAGAGGCAGATTTCAGGTTTTATTAGATTCCATTTGTTTTAAAAACATGGTACACTGGCCAGCAATTTGTTAAATACACCAAGTGCCTTCCAACAAAAGTGACTTAACACTTCTGTCTGCATGTTAAAAGTATTTGTCCGTGTAACTTGAATGTTTTTGGATTGTTCCTTGTCTGGACTGATGTTCAAAATGCTCGGAGTCACTGGCGAAGGAAATCATCAAGTTCCCTCATGTATCCACGTACAGTGCTGCCATAAGCTGACCTGGAACAAGGTAATGAGAGCACAACACCTGAGCAACTTCTGAAGTTTAGCAAGGAAAGTACATCACATTATACATATACACAATTATAACCTTAAATTTTACCTGCCGACTGTATCTGTAGCCATCGCTGCCATTTAAGGCCAGCCACGTCAGGAATGGAGATCAAGCGAAGTCTCCCAATAGTCAGTTCATCCTATGCAAAAGAAATTCAGATCAGTTAGACCAAGTCATCATATGGTAACAAGCCACTAAAATACATGCAACAGTATTCATGACTGACACTCACCGCTTATTCACAAGTAACTGAGTAAGAACAAACATAACAAGTGAATACAGTCTAGAGGCCTGACAGGTCAATTGAGACTGCTGTGGAAGGTTAGTGGAGCAAATTTGAGAACTACTTGCAGCGGACAGAAGTCGGACTGAGGACAGAGGCCAATGCTTATTGGTGGATTCAGAGAAGCTGGAGCACCAAAATCCAGAACTTTTTACTTTTCTCCATGGACGTTTTAAAGACTATCGGGAGGATGTAATAGCACAGGGAATAAAACATCAGCTAACTTGAAGTATTCACAGAAACAATGAGAACTACTGTTTGAAGGATGTGAGCAAAGCAAAAGGAGTTTTTACCTCACGTGAACTGGCCTACTGTTTCTCCACATATGAACTAGGCAAGAGAGCAGCTTTCATCTCTGATGAGCACTTGTTGGTAGGCGCAACACTTCATTCTCCAAGGACTTGTAGGTTTTGGAAGTAGCTGACCTCTTGAACGTAATGAAGCATTAACATGACCACACACCAGCTAATTTCCCAGCATTTCAAAGTGCCACTCGGGGGGCATTGTTTACTGACCGCCTCACTAGAGGCTGGGTCTAACAATTCTGATTTTATCTATGTCAAGTGGTTTCCTGTCAAAACACTGCACTAGACTGATGGATGGTTTTGGATAATGGTCAGAATTCACTGGTCCAAGACTACCTTGACTATCACTTTTGAAATCCAAAAGGAGCCCAGACCGATGGCTTGTCTAAAGGGACATCTATCAAGTGGCTACATAATTTGAAGAATTCACTCAATTACATTTTATGCCCCTCGTTAACTTTCAGTACGTTTCCATTCCACTATGTTCCAAGAAAGGTAGTTTTTACTCGTACTGAGATTACCCACTTCTCACACATTTCAGTCATGGATATTAGAGAGTAAATCTAATCAACAGAACTCCCCCATGAGGTACTTTTGAAAAGGCACAAGAATCAGATTATTTTCCACAAATCGTTTAATAGGCTCCATAAAGCCAAATTGACAAGAAAAAAAAATACTGATCATACAAAGAACAAAGTACAAAAAATGTTCCCAGTTGAATGTTACTTTGGGGAGACGAGTTACATTATTTGACGATCACTTACAAGAGCAGTCCATTTTACAGCACGTTTAAAAATGCAGACGTTGAGCAGAGCAAAAATATACCTTGGACAGACTGTAGCATGCTGCAATTTGCAACTTCATGAACAGCCGGCCACTTCAGGTGTGTAGTTCACCATTCTGAAAGGAATTCACTCTTTTGGGAATTTGAACATACAGGACCCTCAACTCACTAAGTGTTTAACACTAAAAGGAATGCAATATAAAATCCCAAAAAAGCCTGTTTAAAAAGGTTCTAAATCGATCACTTATTCTCGCTCTGGCAGGAGGTAGCTCAGTGATTCAATAAACTGAAGGATTATAGTACACTAAACAAAATAAATCAATGCATGAAAATCAGGGAAACTAGTGCTGGTAAGAACAGAGGTAAGCTTGAAACAAACGAAATAAAACGTGGATAGTTGTTTGATCCACAAGCTCAATTCTTTCACTTCATTATGGATAAGACTAGATGCCTTCAGAGTGATTAAGATGCCCCCCTCAACCAAGGAAAGCATCTTGAACTGTTGCTTTTGTTTAACATAGTTTTGTCAGTGAACGGCCAAATGTTAAGATGCTTCAGCTACTACAACAGAATACAACTACAAAAATAAAGGTCAACAGTAACACATGGACTTTTTTCTTGAGGACAGCATCTTTTTAATCAGCCAGCCAAGTGATGATCTTGAATCAGGGAGATTTTTAGTCGTGTGTAGCTGAGGATAAGAAGTGGGCACACAGGTAAAGACACTGAAAGTTCAAGCATTCCAGTTTGACAACATCCCAATCAACCCACCAGACAGACCAAAAAAAACCCTCCCTTGTTCTTTTGTAGACAGGGCTCCATCATCTAACTACAAATGTGAGCCATATCGAAATGGGCGAAATAAAATTCAGAGTAACGCTTATCATTAATTAAGGAGTGTTAAATTGTGTGCAAGCCTCTGTATCAGAGTGGGAGGCAAGAAAAATGTTGCATCCTAATGACACGAAGGCATCAAGCTGAGCAACAAATCTTAAAATTTATTCACATGTTGGGGCATCATTCGGTCTTTCACGTGAACTTCTGCTGTTCAAAAATATGCTCAAGTTCAGTGGCCGTTTGACCATGCCTGGTGCCATAAGAGAAATTTATATAATTACCACAGGATCGATTAGTTAGCCTATAAATTTGGAGGGGAAAAAAAAAGTTCAAGCTGGCTTAGTTGCAAAATGTTAGGACATAACACATCACCACCTTTCGTATAACTGAATTCTGCAGGTGGTGCTTGCCTTGCCTTATGAAAAAAGTTCAGTCTAATTATGCAAGTATCAAAATTCAGATCCATTTGGTGTTAATTTTTTTAAATTTGAAAATAATGTGACAGCCCCAACACAGCAAACTTTCACCCGTGCACATTTAAATATTAACACTTACGGTAGGCGTCATATGCGTCTCTGTAATTCCCTCCAGAGCGGTCACTATAGCCCCCAACCTGATTCCTAAAAAATTACAAGAGCATAAAATCAATTCACCACATAGAAACAATTGCACATCACCTTAAGATTTGGCCCTGTGTCTAAATTAAATAGAATTTTCTGGCTCACGGCTTACCTGTTATCTCTGTAACCACCACCGCCACCTCCACTTCTGTATCCGCCATACCCCC
>OMLB01008895.1:1462-19391 GCA_900302555.1 Myripristis jacobus | reverse complement strand
TTTTTTTTTTTTTTTTTTTTGGAGTATGACCGTTATTGTTTAGCGTATCAGCTCCTCTGTGTTTTAAAAATTGTTCATTGTTTTCAGGTGGCTAAGAGGGCTGGTTAGCCAAACAACATTTTCAAGACATAAAATACATACAGCATGCTCCTTCTGAAACACAAAACCTCACTACTCTGTCCTCAAGGGCTGGAATGCCTACTTTAGCTTTTCTTAGCTTGCGGGCCTACCATTGTCTACTTAGCCTGCTGACACCAGCACTGCCAAAACGATTTTGGAAGGAAATTAGCTGGGAAGATTTGCAAAATTCACGAGATTAGTATGAGTTGTGTGTGTTGTTCATGCCAACCCTTATCTAGCCCACCCTATTTAACCCTAGTTTTGCTTCTAGGTTTACCGGAGCATCTCCCCACTTCATGGTATCAAAAAAAAAAAAAAAATCCTGCACACTTATTGCTCGTGTTTAATTGGTTAAGTTATCATGTGCCAATGATGGCGTGCATTCCAAAGGTTACCAGCCCCTGACCTAGATTATACCTCTGCTGTAAGAAAAAAATTGTGGGAAACACTGAAAGGCCATTAGGCCTAAGCTGTTTAACTTGCTTAATAATTTAATTGTTTGAAAAATAAACACGTGAGAAGAGCTTCATTTAACCCAAAATACATGAATTTTAAATCGTCAGATATTTGTAAGACAAACTGCCTTTGCATTTGCATTTGCAGATGCAGTGCATTTGATTATGACTGATAATGATAATTGCTTTGCTTATTTTTACTGTGGTCTGTCACTGAAGCAATTCACAGACCACAGACAAAGTAACTGCTAGAAAAACTAGCACAATAAATAAGTAAATTAAATAAATAAAACAACTGATAGTGGAAGTGAACAGCCAAATCTGATTCAGCTAAAAAAAATTCAGAGCCAGATACTGCCATATTTCCTACTTATTTTAAATGTTCATCGGTATCGGGCATGTGGAACTTGATGTGCAAGCAGTAAGAAGTGGCAACAAAAACAACTGAACCAAACTGAAACAACATTTGGTAAACACACTTTAATAAGACTAAAGATGTTGTCTCAGGGCATAGATTGATGAAAGAATGTGTGAGTTAAAGTTAAGTAAAGTTTGTTAGTTATAGTTAAAGGTGCGTTTCAACTTGATTTAGGCCATTAGACTGCAGTGAGTAGCCTAAAGAAGAATGTCTACGGTATAAATGTGTGTGGTTTAACTGAGGCTCTGGCTGGTGGTAGTCAGGTTTGTGCCAGCTTCAGACAGAATTTTCTTGGGCTCTGGTTGGACAGAGTCCAACATTTTGTCCACCAGGTGGGTCTGGACAAAATTTTCTCAGAGTAGCGTTGAAAATATCAGGCCAGATTCAGGCTCTAACCTGGTGTGACATAGATTGATATAGCGCCGTGTGACCTGACCTGACGTGACATAACGTGACATTTGGTGTAGCATGATATCACATGGCCTAATGTGACCTGATATGACACAGCCTGACGTGGCACAATCTAACGTAGTAATGTGATGTGACACAACATGACATGACATGACATTACAGCACATCGCATAGGCCATTTGGACGCATTTAGTCAAATCAGCTTGCATGCACAGATGCAGCATCCCTCAGGGTCCAGTAAACTTTTCTAATGTTTGTCTTCAAACCTTACAGTACCACAAGTGTGCACATTTTCAGCAGCTGTAGGCACCAGAGGGAACCAAATACTTAACATTGTATCACAAAAATAAATGGTTAGTAAGGACAACATTTAAACTTTTTATCCACAGATAACAAAAGGCTGGGGAGCATCTCTTCCGCTTTCAGGTTTTTAACGTTTGTTTAACAAAGCAGTACTTTCATGCAAACAATAAGTTGGCAAACCTGTTGGTACAATGTATTGTTTGCTGTTGTACTTGTTCTTGCCCCTGGGAGCCATCAAAAATATATAGTTAGTTAGACTTAATTGTCCCAAGGGGGGAATTCTTTTTCACATCACTAGGCAACCACAAACATTTAGGATAACTGAATATTGCAGAATATTGTCTCTCAACTCTTACAGACCTAGTTTCTTAAACTGCAGAACCCAGAGTGAAGGACATTTTATTAAAAGCATATTCAATTTCAGCCTTGGATTAGAGAGTAGATTCATTATTTTCTCTTTTATTTTGTAGGTTGAAAAAAAATGAATGGCTAAGCTTTGCATTTGATTTTCTTTTTCAAAATGATATCACCACCATAGTAAAAGTCTTGAATGAACTCTTAACAAAGAACAGTTTTTGAGTGTGTCATCAAGATTCATTTTTTTTTTTTTTTTTACAAAACCTTAGAAACACTTTATATTTGGGGGGATGTATAAACCAATGATTATGTGTGATTTTGAAGCATACAATAGTGGAACTTAACCTTTACACCTAGCAACGTGGCTCTATCATGATAGACATTAAACTTGCTGCTCTCTACTGTTGCTCTCACAGTACATTTGATTGTTGATTTAACTTACCAGCCTTTGCATAGGAACATGAAGTCATGATATCAATCACAAGATAAACCCAGGTTATATCAGTTGGACATGTGTTCAACAGCTGCACTATTTTTAGCATCCGTCTCAATGACTCTTTTTTTCCTGATCAGATTAGCCAATTAAAGGGTGCTACAAACAGCCCCCTTGTACTGGGCAGAATTGAATTTGTCGGTTTATGATGTTCAGCTTTTATTTAACCAGATATTGCAATTAGCGCAAAATACCACTCTTAATTGGATTTGTGACTTTGGTTACCACTATAATCTAGTTGATATGTTGGTGTTAGTGGTGATAGTTTGAACTGTGGAATTTTAGGTCCCATTGTTTTAATTTTAAGGTTTGCTGCGTGCTCTAAAGCATACATATTATCTATAATCAATCAGGAAATGAGCCAAAATGTAAAACAGGATATTACTTCAGATTCGTATATACATATATTGTACTGCACAGCGATATCCTGACAGAAGGCTTCTTTATTGGCAGGTGTTAGGGCTGGCAGCTACTGAGCAGAGGACTATCTATAATCCAGTAATTAGTGTCATGCAGAGCAGCCAATCCATAGCCTCTAAGAATGGCTTGAGTTATTCCAGGTAGTGTTGCAGTCCTGTTCCCGGGAGATCTGCATGCCCTGTTCACTCTGAAAATGACATTTACTCAGGAGCTGAATGATACTGTAGCACCATTTCTCTCTCATGGATTAATAATTGAAACTATCTATCTAGCCTTGTAGCTATCGAGTTATATGTATTTCTGTGTGAAGGTCGATTGTGTTTTATTTTCAGTACCTCTTACTTCCCAGTCCTTTATTGGCTTACACAGTTTAATTTACATCGAATCGCAACTTTTCTCTAGTTTCCCTTTTAATAATTTCCTCTGCCCACCTCTTGCTTCCAGCCAGGTCTTTAACACACGCCACTGCAAGGTGATGTGGGTAAAAGCGTCCCCCAGATGTCATATATAAAAGTTGTTATTGTTTTGCTATCACGCAGCATTTCATACCAAACCGTTTTTGGCAGGCAGGTTGCAATCACCAGCCTGACATGTGATGTGACCCGTTTAATAGACTTGTTTGATGCTAATTAAACGGCAAGAACATTTCATTTGTCGATTTAATTTTGAGGTTATTCAGTTTCATATTTCATGCAAACACTGAATGCTCTCTCTGTCTCTCTTCCTCTGTCTCTGTCTCTCTCAATTTCAATTTTTCAGTTTCACCATGCTTTATTGGCATGAAAGTTGAAGAAAAAATGTTGCCAAAGCATCAATATTTTGTAATATATACTCAGACATTGCATTGTATTACAATATATTCCCTGTTGTGTTTGTTAGGGTTAGGTCATAATTTTAGGGATATGTTTGATACAGTTTAAGTTGCAAATGCTATGCACAGTAAAGCATATCATAAAGTATATTAAAGAATACTGAGCAGATGTAGATTTCATTATAAAATCTCTTTCTCTGTCTCTCCATCTGTTTTTCTCTCTTTCCCTCTAGGGTTTCTTTCGTCGGACCATCCAGAAAAACCTCCATCCTTCCTATTCTTGTAAATATGAAGGCTGTTGCATCATCGACAAGATCACACGCAACCAGTGCCAGCTATGCCGCTTCAAGAAGTGTATCTCTGTTGGCATGGCCATGGACTGTGAGTCATTACAAGCCTATGTATCATTAATAATATTACTGTTATTCTTAACAAACACATGCATGTGGTGGAAGCTGGCTGCTTCTGTCACTAGACAGCTACTGAAAACTCATTTGAAGTGTGCCGCTCTCTTCTTAAAAGTTGTTATATTTTTAACTTCTGGCGCCATGTGCTCTGAGTGCCAGTAAAGGCAGCTCTCAGCAGTGTCAGGAAAATTCAGCAGCACATCCCCTCTGTTGAAATAAAGCAGGAATGAAAGCTGGTAAAGAGCGACTCCCAGCGGCCCCACAGCCTTTAGAAGTAGACCCGGTCTTTAAAATCCAAGCAAGACTTAACACTAAAATCTAATTCATTTTATTTTACAGCACTTGGATCAAAAAAGTGTTGTACCGAATATAGCCTGTAAAGCATGGCTCCTTGCTCTTGTGAATGATTCCATCCTCTGTTCTCAAATCAGATACCCCAAATATGTTCATTTTTGACATGCTGAGCACAAGCTGGTGCGTAAGATACTTAAGTCAACAAATCAGCTCAAGATTTGCTATCAAAAATTATTTGACAGCCAGAGAATTTGCAGATCAATTTAATTGGCTTATTTGGTATTCACAGCTTTCGACACACATTTACAGTGTCATGTTTTTGTGTTAGCAACAAGTCAGTGATTTGCAGGGGCACCGCCGTACTAGTTAGTAAGAAGAGTGGTGGATTTTACATTACAACCCTTAGCATACACTTCCTCACACACAATCACACAGTCACACAATTTTATGTTGGTGGTAATATCAAATGTTAATCTGTTTGATGTGGAAATGATTTCCCAGGGGACCTTTTGATCAAACACAAAAAATTGAATTCAAAACATCTGGAAAGTAATTGTTCCACTCTACAATTGGGAAAAATTATGTGTTACTTTAATTTCATAGTTTTACTTGTCACAGTGCTTCTGTAATTGTCTTCCTGTGGTGGGGACCTGCTGATGATTAAATCCAGATGAAACTTTGGGCATGCCTAATAAACCAGACACACACATAATGACTACATCATCCTCTCCAGCTCACAGAGGTTTTGTATCACAAATCCGCCAGCAGCTACAGCTGGCACCAGCATGAAGGTCCACTGGGCCGTTCCACAAATAACGGCTAAATATACACCAAAAGGACAAGAAACAGACAGATACCTAAAAAAAGATGAAGTGATAGATTAAAAAAAAAAAGATATGGCATAAAGTTGTTTTCCCCAATAACAGTAAGCTCTTTGTCTTTACTTTAGCTTCTGCTTCAAAGCATTTTGAGTTGTACGCTAGTTTGACAGGATTCAGATGTCCGATAACCACAAATAAAATAGATGATAACATGATATTAAAATCACAAATCACAATTACATGTAAATTAGCACTCTCATATTTCTAAATTTTCCTTGAGCCAGATTTTGACTTTATTCTGAAAGGCATGTTGGTCAGCAGTGCTCTTGATGTGCGACGGTGGCATGTTCCAGTGAATTCCAGCACCGCAATACTAAAAGAACGTTGAACCATGTTGGACATAAACCAAGGCAAAGAAAAGTCAGCAATACTGGCACTGATCTGAAATGGATGTGCGTCCCTCACTCTCTGGAAATATCCATTTACATAATCTGTTGTTGTATATGTTATGGACCAGAGAGGTGGTGAGCAATCTGAGATTTGCTCCATCCAGACACCTGGCCCCGCGAGCTAAGAATCTAGTTTACCAGTAATCCTCAGACTGAAATCCAAGTCACATCCTAAGTAACTACCAGAAGATTTAGCAGGAAAACATTGTCCATTAAGAACTATACTGTTAGACTCAAGCTTGCTCAACCTTGGGTGTGACCCAGATATTATAAATAATGATTTGGTCAGGTGAAAACACAACTTGTTAATATAGGCGAGTTCCTAATCTTACAAAGTTCTGCTTGGTTAGGTAACCAGCCTGTAGTCTAAATTAGGAAAGCAACTGATGGTAGCTTTTACCAAGGAACATAAAAAAGCAAATGATATTTCATATCATCAGCTGTATTCTAAGTTTGTATTGGTGTCAAACTTTGGTGCCACTAATATTGAAACCATTGGGACAGGCATGGAAAACCCTGCTATTAACCACCACACCTATGCTGTTTCAACTTTGACAAGGCAGAAATTCGACTTGGAAGTTTGTCCAAAAGTTGCATGTAGCCTAGCAGAAAACCCAGCTCTAGCTAACATATGTTAGCCACATCCAGAAATAAGTTTACATTAACCAGTTTATCAAATGAGAGCTAGTTAACAGTACAACAAATTACCAATAATTCAGACATCTGGCTGGCAATAAGACCCTTCAACCAGCGAAAAAGGTTTCCTTTATTTTATACATTCCTTTGTGTCAAACAGAGTCAGAGGCAGCTAGTACGAAAATCAAATGTGTTTATAGCAATGCAGCGATATAGAAGGTGGGAAACAACTCCAAATAAATGAACGATATATGTTAAATTCAGTTCCACATTGTGCATTGAACACAATAAGAGCTAAGGACCTCCACTGTGGTCAAAAAACAGTGCCTTGAATCACCCAAAAGTCTCCTATATGTAATCCTCCTTGCCTCCCCACCCAGTGGTGTTGGACGAGGCAAAGCGCGTGGCGAAGCGCCGTCTGATCGAGGAAAACCGAGAAAAACGGAAGAAGGAGGAGATGGTGAAGACGCTGCAGACGAGGCCGGAGCCCAGCAACACCGAGTGGGAGCTGATCAGAATGGTAACCGAGGCTCACCGGCACACCAACGCCCAGGGCTCCAGCTGGAAACAGAAGCGCAAGTTCCTGGTTAGAGAACCTCTTGTTTTGTTTGTTTGGTTTTTTTTTTGCATTTTTGGTCACTTTGTAATCAGTGTATCTATTTATCTGCTTGTGCATTTGTCTGTTTGTCTGACCCTGTATTTAGCTGTGGGCTTCAATAATGTTAGTGTCAAGATGGAGAACTAGAAGTGCAACATGACACTCCTCTATATCAAGACAATATGAAACTTCAGTCTCATAAAATTCACAGTGTGCAAATCAAAATACAGCTAAATCTTTTTTTTCTAATTAGTCTAAGACATCACATGGGCCATTTGCAATCAGATTGCGTAAGCTTTGCTTCTATATGTACGTATGTGTGTAATATGCTATAAGCTTTGTTTAATGAAAGTTGAGCAAGTGAGATACTTAAAGAGATTAATGCGGCTGACCTACCTGGGAGCCATCCCAGATAAGCCTTAGATTTAATTGGTTTTTGGCTTTTTCTTCCATCAGCTAGCAAGCTAATTTAGCAAAGAAACAGATGTTATCAGTAAGATGTAGCAATTAGCCACTACCCAATGCCACTGACCAGACGCTCTGATTGGCTAACTAACTAGCAAGATGACATTATCTAAACACACCATAGATCTGATGTGTCTGGCAGAAGAGTTGGTGCTGGCTGCCCAAGAGCTTAAAACATCCAATATGCTGCCAGGATACATGTCCATCTAAAAATATATAGAAGAAGCCTAAGGTGGCATGTGCTGAATAATACAGAGAAAAAGACACTTTTGCTTTCAAAACCCCAAAAAAGTGGCAAATGGCAATGAAATGTTCCATCTTTGCCATTCCATTAGTGACGGGACTCATTTCTCCCTGCACAAATTCTTCTGTCCATTCTGTAACTGTGTTTTTTTGTTGTTGTTTACTTGTAATGTAGTTGCCAAAATAATCTGGCATCTCATCACCTTGTCACTTTGAAATACTTTTTGAAAGTACTTACAGTATTTGCTATAGAAACTGGTCCAATGCCACATGCCTTATTTGAAGATAAACATGTTCCCATGAGTATTTCTCTGCAAACCTTGATGCAAGTTTTAAACGACACCCTGTACTGAGAAAGTTAGGGTGGAAGGAATCTCGTTAAAACAGTTTATAGCCACAGTTTGACTTGCACTGCTGTCTCGGGACTTTTGTTAGACTTGAGGTGCCCCAAAGTCCCTTCAGTTGATTATCCTCTGATCTGTGTGCGACCCCATTTCCTGACCACTTAAAGTTATCAAAATATGTGACACAAAAGGGCAAAATTTTCCATCAGACTGCTGCACAGGTTGTGTCTGCTGGATGGAAGTAAATGCAGATTCATGGGCACAATCCTCCCTTTTGTAAAAGGCAACACCAAAAATATAAAATAGGCAGCTACTGCTTCAAACTTTAGCCAGTCAGCTCTGGTTACGTGTTACATTTTTCAGTCTCTTCTGAATAAGTAACTGGATCTTTTTCATGCAGCAATTTTAGCATGAATTAATGTAGATTAATTAACAAAACACTAAATATCCATTTGGAAATCAGCATCCAGAGGTCATAATTCCAGTGTCTAAAATTTAGTTGATTCAGTGTACAAAAGTTTCACCAAAGAATGTAAGTTACCTGCTATCCCTCAAAAAATAGCAGAACTGTTGTCAGTCATTTTGTGAGAGCAGTTGTCACTTTTTTCAAACCAAAGACAAGTAACATCAGAATGGAACTTTATATTTAAAAGTGTAGCTCTATCTGTTTGGGCTGTTCAGACTGGAGGCGCCACAGGACAGAGCTCCGTGGATGGCTGATGATCTCAGTTGTACCACTATACTGGTTAGAAATAGTTTCACTGCTGTTTCTGAACTGTCAGCAGTATACGTTAAAAAATAGTCTTTATGGTTTTCTTATTGGCTGGTCTCTCTTCCAGTTACTTCGATCTCCACTGAAACTGCATTGTTTTCTGTCAAAGGCAAAACAGCTTCATATCTAGTGCTACAATAATTGAAATTGTGCTGTTAACTTAGTCCAACTATGAGAAGCATGCAGACTCAACCATTAAATTATGTGTTTTTCCACACATTTGACAGTTGTGTCTAAACTGAGAGAGCGTTAAAGAGAGAGCGGTTAGGAATAGAGAGGGACGATGAGAGAGACACATAGCACACAGGGAAAGAGAGCGAGAGAGAGAGAGAGAGAAAGGGTGTTAGTGTAGCCAACACTGAGAAATACACTTCTGGTGTCAACAGCCAAGCTCCTGCACACACGTGAATTCATGCTTAGTGGCACATCCGCATGCGGTCTGAACCAAGCGTCACTTTTTTCTCAGATGTTCTGCCAAAAACTACAAACTGCCTTCCAACAAATGTGTGGAAACACATGGGAATGGTGGAGACGTGTTAAAAAATAGGACAAGACTTCACTTTAATTATGTGATATTCTTATTAAATATCACAGTAGCCAGCATCAGGCCGCTGTTGGGGTTTTCAGCATACAAGCCTTCATCAGAGTAGCTGAGATACACTAAAAATGGAATTCGGTTGGAGTCCTGTTTGATATTCATTAGTTCGTTTGCTAACACCAGTATTCATGGAGTATTTCATGTAGCTCTTCATTCTGTGACTTTCCACCCACCCACAGCACAGTATGTTCAAAGTTATTTCCAGTTCAGAAGAAGAAAATCAGTTCAACAGTCTTGAAAGGAAAGGCAATTTATCACTTCCCATTAAAAAAGAAACTGTTTTGACAGCATTGATTTCCTCAGCTACTTTCTCGCTGTCATCCAACTGTGATTGGTGCCAAATGCAGGCGCACATGCGATGGCACAAGCACTGGTTTGACGCAAAGGTCAGATAGCAGTTGCCAGGCAACCATTACATGCAGGCTAAGACAGAGGTCGAGTGAGCGGAGTATGGTTTTTGAAGGATTACTGAAAAATCGTCTGGGGGGGCTGTCTGACTTGAGGTGAACAGAGGAGAAAAGGACACCCGGGAGAACTGAGCAGGCTCTGGACATCATGTTTGGTGTGTGAGTCATATTTGGCAGCCAATAACACATCAGTAAAACCTGCCAAAAGGTCTGGCCAGCCCAATCACAGCCCAGATACTCGTTGTTGTTACAGCAAATTCTGTGCTATTCTTTGATTGGCTGTTAAAGCCAAACTCTGCAATATTACCTCATAGCTAAAAGACATTTTTGTTGGAGGAATTCAGGTGACAGTTCAAATCAGGGAACATTTAATTGCATTCAGATATACGAACAGGGATTATAACACAACCACTTTGGGAAAAATCATACAAAAAAGAATGGAGTGACTGAGATGTGATTCACTTCCTCCAGAGGCAGCAGAACATAGACCCTTAATCATGCATTGTGGACACCAAAGGCCACACTGTTTCCTATTGTATCGTTCCAGATCAAAGCTTTCCTAAATTACTAAAAATAAAGTCAGCCACTCACCGAAACAACCAGAGTAATTGCCCCATTTGTAATTCCTAATGAAGGATAAAAACCTGTCAGTCCATAAATGTGTTACTGCACATGTTACAAACAAGTTACACTTTTATGTATCTTTATCTTTACAATGCCATAACTTAACGTCTTGCTGACAGACTGCCTAATATTCTCTCTCGTGATTAATTAAGCGTTTCACTTTATATGCCGTCCAGCTGCTTTGCCTCAAGATGTTTCCTGTGTATTATGGCTTTAAAGGTTCCCATTGTGTCAAAGCAGGATAGAGATCAGCTGTTCTAGCCATGAATGGTAGCATATTCACAGTGGGCAACATTTTCCCTGTGACACTGGACAACCTCTTATTATGAGTGTCTGACCTGAGAAAGTCAACAAGAAGTCACAAGTATATAGAGATACTATAGTAACACATCAATATTTGTTGCCGCCGTTGTCTTGGAGATGTGCCTTTGACTCCTGCGCTCATATATTGCCTGAAATCCTATTCTGCTGTTGCACTCAAGAGCTTCCCTGAAAGAGAGCAGCAGCTAAATGCCTTCAGTGTAAATGAGATAGTGATCAAAGCCTGAAAGAATTCAGGCGTCTGTTGTACTCAGCTCTGCTGTGCTATGTAATGCTATACAAAGAATGTAGCACTTAATCTGTGCATTTCAATGCAGCACAGGATCAATACAGACACATCAGCATGTATGCTCTATGTCTACACAATAATTACAGTAGAAATTAAGTAGCTATAACATATTTTTATATTATGCTGTTAACTGTTGTATTTTCTAACCCTACTTCTGCATATTTAACTTTGCTGAGCAAAACTCAACCCAGTTCCATAGTTCAGTGCTCATCCCTGATTAACTGAAAACTATTCAACTCATATGGTGCCCAGCCCAAACACAGACAAGAATTTTAACCTCTAATTTACTCTACTCCCCTGGCTGCTATCTCTATCTTACATGGATCAGCAGTTTTCAAATTGGTTGCAGGCCTATTGCTGGTGGGTTTCCACATGGCAAGGGTTCTATAATCTTTTACTGAGCATAGTCTCCAATACAATTATGCTCAGTTCCCGAGCTGAAAACATCTAACTGTGCATATCCTTCATGGGCATCCCAAAGAGCCAGTCAAACCAGTCGGGTTGGAAAAGTTATGCTCGGCTTTGGGGCAATGTTGCCTGTCAGCAGTCAAACGTTGCTGTATCTTCTGCCTAGCACTAGCACTCGGTTTATTGGGTTATTAGGACCCCCATTAGCTGAGCACACCTGGGGTCCACACTTCTATGCCACAGTTCTGCACTGCTTCCTCTCATGTTGTCATCACCTGAGCCATGCCTGTACTTCTTCAAAGTACACTGATTGGTCCGCCCATTTTGTGGCTTCTGATTACGCTTCAGTTGGAGGGTGGCCAGATGGCATTACAACTCGAGAGAAAATGAACTTGTGAAATCAGATGCATATGCAGCAATATCCACAAGCATATCTGTGGAGTTTTTATGGCTTTGTGCACAAATGTTAATAAAAGAGCTGATCTGAAATAAATTATAAACAGCCAAAAACTACAGCCAAATACTTGTGTAGGTTTCACTGACCTTCTTTACCAGTTTATTTGGCACTTTGAAAAATGTATAGGACTGTTTTGACCTGCTGGTTGGTCTGTCAGCAGATCCAGAGTAACTTACCTCAGAACGTATTTGGTGGATTTTGGTGACAACATCGATTGTGGCTAGAAGATGAAATCTTGGTGACTTCCCCTTTAGCGCCATCAGCAGGCGCATAAGGACATCTGCATTTGAAATAAGCACTTATATAATAGATTATCAAAGCTTAAGTGGGTTGCAGTCATTACACCACAAAACCACCAGTATCAATTTTGTCTATTTCAAAGCCTATATAAGGATTAAGGAACTTGCCAGTTGCCAATTTTTTGGGGTTTTTATGTGATGCAATGTGAACACAACACCATCAGTCACAAGCTGTCTTAAAAAAGGACCATTCATTTGCTAGGTGATGGCTGAAATGGAGTTTTGGGGCTCAAGCAGTCGTCCTGTAGATGGTTACTTTTCCTGTGTTGTGTTTCCAGTCAGAGGATATTGGCCAGGGTCCGATGAAACCCACACCTGATGCAGACAAGGTGGACCTGGAGGCCTTCAGCGAATTCACCAAGATTATCACCCCTGCCATCACCCGTGTTGTCGACTTTGCCAAGAAGTTGCCCATGTTCTCAGAGGTGGGTTCAGTGACAGGTGTGTGTATGTGTGTGAACTATTAAACAACAGGGTGCTGGAGGCATAAAAATGCTGTGCACAATATCATCATTGTTTGATGTTGATGAGATCCATGTGGTCAGCAGACTTTTCACAAGGCACACAGTGTGATTTCTGTACTGAAATCAAAGCCTTGATAACATTGCTAACTAGATTATTTCATCGCACATGTATGAAGTTGTGGGTGCTAAAACTACACCAGTAATTATCTTAATGAAAATCTCCTTGATTTCAAATTTTAACCCACTCTGTTACCTTCAGTAATGACGACAGAGTTCAACTCTCATGCTCATGGGATAATTCTTGTTATTCTGGCTGTATCACCCAGGTTTTTGCCATCATGATGATTTGTAAAGCTGGACGGCTCCTTGGTATTTGTACTTGAGTTTCCACATGGAATGTACCAGTGCAAAGTGTTACAATATTGTTTCAATCTTCTTCTTATCTGTGGATCAGTGGTGTAGGCAAAAGTTGTCTTTTGGGTTGGGTGTAAATAAAAGTGGCTGGACCAACTTTTCCCAACAAGTTTTGGCTTCTAGTACAAATTTGGATGAAAAATAGATGGTGCTTTTTGGACCAAATTAACGCAAGCAAGCCCTCTTAACATTAATAATATCACAAAAGTATTAACCAACAGCCAAAAGTCGTGTATTACACACTCAACAAGCTGACTGTCAGCCATACTTATCATGCAAACAAAATTAAAGCCAAAAACCTGTCCAGCCTCTCCAGGTGTCCAGCCATCAGTTTAACAGGAAAGTGAGGGAAAGAGGAAGAATGAGATTGAAATAACAGGCAAGTGCTATACTTATTGCCTGAGTTGTTACAAAAACACCGCCAGTTGCAAAATACAGAGAATGCAACATGAAGCACTCAAAATTAGAACATTTTACACAACTGCAGTAATAATTAAAACAAAGTTAACAGGAAAACATGCAACAACTGAAATGAGAAAAAATGGCACACTCAGTCACATATATTAAGTCAACCACTTAAAGTACACTAGCCTATATCTTAAACTTTAGATTTCTGGGTGAACAAAATCAACAGCACGTTTCAAATAAACTAGCTTATATATGAAGCAGGCATGGTAACATGAGAACGCTATATCGGCTTAAGCATGCACTCCAAGGTGGTTTTGATTGGTTAACAGAAAGGCCTTGCATGTCCGATTGTTTCATGTAAGCTCTGGATAACTGATAAGTTATCAGGCCTACCTTAGTTATTCTCATGGCCGACAAGCACAAGGCGCAAACGCCTGTTTAAGCATTGAATACATGAATTATCTCTGTCGCAGAGCAGTACTGAGAGCTCCCTGATTTCCACACACAGATTTGGGGAACGGTTAGTTCCTAACTCACAACCAAACTCACAACCAAAGCCGCTCGTACTACCCAAATTGGAGATGGGGACGGCGTGAGATATCTATATTGATATATTATTTCCTAACCTAACCCTAGTTCCTAACCCAAATTCCATAACTGTAAAATGCAGAATATCATGGAATTTGTCAAAATATCATTGTAATTTATAAAAATCAGGGATTCCCCTTCTATCATGAGGGGTTTTTTTTGTTTTGTTTTTTTTTCACATTGCCCACGAGTGACCCGAACGAAAACCTGCTGTGAGTCGTTACTGTATTTGTGTTTCACTGAGAGCAGGGCTTAGCCCTTCTGTCTCACACACACACACACACACAGGTAGCACACTAGCAGGAAGAGCTCATCACTTCAACAAACTCTCAGCAGTGAAGCTACATTGGCAGTTTTATTACCATTGAAGCTCTTTGATTAAAAGTGTTACGAATTCATCAATATTCAGTAAATTTTGAATATTTTCTTGTGAAACTGTTGAAACATTACTCATCCACCACATGATAAGACACTTTCTGATGACAAAATGTCCAGAATTCTGATTAATTAAAACCGAAAATCTGGAATCTGGGAAAAAAAAATTTCAAGCAGATTTCTTAGGGAGCTAAATGCAGTCCGTCCTAGCAGCTGAAGCAACATCAGTACAATCAGCTGTGTCCTTGTTAACGCCAGGCTTTTCTAACCAACAGTGTTAACCGACAAACAAGGCTTGTTAACCTCAACCCGTAGATCGGACACACAAAACAGCAGCCTTTGTCACGCTGTGTGTCAGCTGTAATTACACAAAATAATAATCACCCTCTTTCCCATGTCTCTTTCTCTTTCTTTCTGTCTTTCACCCTCACTCTTTCTGTCTCCCTCCACCCCTCTCCCTGTGGATAGCAGATGACTCACCACTCACTAATATTGCTCTGCACTCTACAGTAAATGAGCGGAAATGATCTGTGTCTATATATATATGTGTGAGTGTGTGCGTGTGCGTGCATGCGTGCTCTCGCCTGCGTGTCCCCTAACTGAGTGCGGTAGTCATGCATATTGTAGTGGGTCTTCCGTTACATAAACCATGGCAAGGGATTTGTTGCAAATACAAAGTGATAACGCTTTCTCTCAGAAGCAGCATTCAAAGATAACAAAGCTGGAAGCTGAAGTAGAGATATGATACCGTATCTTACAGTACATTTCAGAATTCTTTTCATCTTCCGATTTGATTGTTTTTGTTCTTTCTTTCGCCCTTGATTTTTGCATCAGTTGACAGCTGTCACTGTCTCCGATGTATAGATATTGCCTGATCCTGGGATCAAGCTATACCCAGAACATTAGAATTGGAAATGTCTGAAATATATGGGCATCAGTTTGAAAATCCACTTTCTCATTCCCAGTAATCCCACTGGTTGGAGATTTTAGGTTTTGTGAGGTAGTCAATAGACTTTTTCACAGCAGCCATTTGGACATGAAATAGCAGGCAAACACAGGTGTTACTAATGACATTAATGAAGGATCTTTTCCATGTAGGTCTAACAGAGCCAGAATCCTGGTGTTGTTCATTTTGGTTCACTATAAAGGCTCTGCTACTCTTAAACTGAACACAACCTTAATTAATATCATTAGTAACAGTGTTTACCTGCTTCATGTCAAAATGGCTGAAAATGGGTGAAAAGAGTCCATTGCATTTACTTAATAAATGCAATCCCAGGTGTAAATCTGCGTATGATTAAATTGCTATAATAAGAAGAAGCAGCAGGGACTCAAGAGCCAGCATTGCCTCTGTTATTTTGTTTTACTGCATAATGTGCCATATGTTCATGTAAATATGTTCTCTCACATTGTTCAGACATTTTGGAGTCATCATGGCCTACGTCAGTACTCATGCAAGCACATTTACTATTTTGCTGATCTGTTTGGATCTCGTCTCCCAGCTGCCTTGCGAAGACCAGATCATCTTACTGAAGGGATGCTGCATGGAGATCATGTCTCTTCGTGCCGCCGTGCGCTATGATGCTGAGAGCGAGACGTTGACGCTGAGCGGAGAAATGGCGGTCAAACGCGAGCAGCTCAAGAACGGCGGGTTGGGTGTGGTGTCGGACGCCATCTTCGATTTGGGCAAGAGCCTGGCTCAGTTCAACCTGGACGACTCAGAGGTGGCGCTGATGCAGGCAGTGCTGCTCATGAGCTCAGGTGAGGAAATTGGTTATGCTCATGCTACTCTGATATCGATTTGAAAAAGTTAGTAATAAAGCATTCATCTTCATCATTCATATTCATTTTGGTATTGTTATTGGCATTTGTAGTTTTAGTTCACAGTCAGTGCAGTTTTCCACAGGTCTAAAGTGAAAGATACTGGCCAAAACATTGTAAAATATTCATCTGTGGCTATAACTGACACATAAATAATAAAATGAAGGTGGCTATAAGGCAGGTTTTGCTGCTCCTGAGCTCAGATCACCTTTATGGATACCTTTTACCGATGCTCTGTAAACATATTTTGGAATATTTTCGGAACAAAGCAAAATGTGTATTCTAGCTGCCTCAGTGGCTCAAGTGGTAGAGCACATACCATTAGGTTGCAGCGACCTCGGTTCAATTCCAGTCTGGATCCTTGCATGTCATCCCTTCTCACTGCCTTGTCTTCCTTGTCTCTCCATATTGTACCCATGAAATAAAGCAGGATAAAAGAAAAAAAATCATGCTGAATCTTGAAGATGACTTCTAAGTAAGAATTTCAGGGGTAATTTTTTGAAGGAAAATCCCCAAATGTAACATTACTGTGAATTTTGTGAAGCTGCATTCATGCTCCTTTAGAAGATAACTGGTGGATCTGCCACACTTGGCACCTTGTGTTGACACTGAATGGGCCTCCAAAAACATGTCCTACTATCAAACTTGCAGTATCCACTAGGAGGCTGATGTGAAAGGGTCGTCCCGGTCACAGGAGTTTGTATTTAGAGTAAATCTGATACAAGAAAGTGACTTGAAAACTACCCAAGTTTTTGGTGTACCCTTAAATGTGCCTTGGCTGACCTCTCACCAACTCTCATTAAACATGTGAATGACATTAATCTGGTCTTAATCCACCCCAAGAACACTGAAGTTCCTGGACTGTCACCATCATTACCACAAGGAAGCCAAGCTGAAGTGGAGATCATTTGATGGGGATTAGAGCTCCCAAATTGTCTGATGTAAGCTGAATATCAATGCCAGATTTTAAATGAGAAAACCCACATATCCCCAACTCACAGAAACAAAAGTTCATAACAACCTCATCCACAGGAGATCCTAGGAGAAAGGCATCACTTTACGGCCCACACTGTTTGACTGACAGGTGATCTCTGTGAAGTGCAGAGCAGAAATACAACAGCAATCATAACTTTGCACCAAAGATGTCACCCACCCCAAAAAAAAAAATAATAAAACTTCTCACAGTCACATAATTTCAGTTCTTAAAATGTCATGTGCTGTCAGTAAATAGCACCAGGGTATATCCATGAAAGTTTGTTTGATGGTGGCATTAGATGAAAGGTCTTGGTGTCACCAAAATCAATATGGTTTAAATGCAAAACCCCTCACTCACTATAGAGAGGGTAGATTGATAGATAGATTACGGTCCAGGGACCCACCAGGGGTCCTTTGAGGGGCCTCCAGGAGGTCCTCAGCAAAATGACGAATAGTTCAATTGCAATTTAATTCACCAGAAATTGCTAACATGAGGTATAATTTTAACATTTTCTTCTTTCTGGTGTAATCTCACCACTATTTTTTAGGCTTCAAGTATGACATCTTAACAGTTAATTTGATTTCTTTCAAAATGCAATAAGCAAATTTTCAAAAAAAAAAAAAAAAAAAAAAAAAAACACAGAAAAGAAAAGAGAAAGAAAGA
>OMLB01008894.1:1642-16948 GCA_900302555.1 Myripristis jacobus | reverse complement strand
ATACACACATATGTATATATATATACACACACACACACATATATGCATACATACATACATATATACACACACACACACACACACACATATATGCATACATACATACATACATACATATACACACACACACACACACACCAACTGAGACCAAATGAGTTCAGATGTTTACCTGATGGCTGTCTCTAAAAAAGGCCAGAGCCCCGCCTTGCAGTGGGGACACTGCAGAACCTGGGAAAAATATTTTTTCATGGTGCTGGGAGCTAGCCAGGGTGGGTTGGTTATCAGCAAGCCATGCAAAACCTGCTGGAGATTTCTGAAGAAGAGAGAAGTGGCCTCACCCTGTGAAGTAATTACAAGACAAAAGTTCAAGTGAATGAGATTCAAGTGTGGCTCTTTCAGATGTTACAACAATCCGACAAGGTTCATTCAAGAATGTGAGTTTCTGTTTCAAACAGTCTATGAATAATACCAAAAAGGTGAGCAGCAAAATATCTAGAAATGTCATGAGCAGGGCTTTAAACTGGTTCGAGGAATAGAAACAAGAGGTATTTTGCAATGTTCTAAAACTTTTTCCTCGACACACTTTTTGAAACTGCATGTTCAGTGGGCCGGATGGGAAGCTTTGGAGGAGAAAAATGTGTTCCAGTATTTAGGATATCGAGCATTTTTTGTCCTTTATTGAAGCAACACTAAAAACAATTGAGATGGACATAAGTTTATTAGGAATGATACTGATCCCAAATATGTACGCCTGACGCACTGGTTCTAAGGACATTGTAAATCCACATGTCATCTTATTATTAGTTTCCTGTGAGTAGCCACACAACCTGATGCAGGAGTCAGGCCTACCTCACTCACAAAGATGCTGTTCATCACTGGCTGTGCACTGAATAGCAGCAGCCTAGGACAGGTGAAGCTGAAACCAATGCAATTATGAATGGAATGCAGCTTGTGCCATATCTTCATGGAAGCATGAAGACAATGATTTCCACCAATCAGGACACTGCGCTACGTGTAGTTAAAGTTGATGAATATTTCCTGCCAATCAGGACTGTATTCTGCAGTTATGTTTCCAGAATTACAGAGTGAAACCATCAGTTCTTAGTGAACTGCCTTCTTGCCCAAGGTCTGCACTCTACTGAGAGCATCTTCTACTTAAGTATCCAGTTACTGTTGTGGATTTCCCATTTTTTTAGGAGTCTGTTCACAGTGATAGAGACTAACAAAAATAACCTTAATTTTGTAAGAAACTGAAAATATTAAGCAATAATAGGCTAATTAGGCATAAAGATGGATGTAAACAAGGTATGATGTTTAATCATATTCTTTTCTAATTGGTGAAGGAATGTTTTTTTGGGGGGAGAATGTTAAAACAAAACTGATAAAATACAGGTCCTGCTCAGAGAGAACTAACTCAAAAAAAATCTGCTTTAAAACCCTGTAAAGAGTGCAAACTATATCCATACACAGAGCCAGGCAGGAAGTTAGCTAACCCTGGTGATTCCTGTCTCACCTGCAGAGCGTACTCTATGAGGGAGGCCAGGTATGGTGCCGGTGGCAGCAGACCTGGGAACAGAGTACTTCTGATAGAGTCCAAGGCTTCAACAAAGAGACCACACTCTATCATAGTACCAACATTGCTGAAGTCTGTTTCCACCGCCTAGGGGACATAAAGACAGGAAGAGTTCAGGAACAAAAGAGACAGACAGAAAAAGAGGACAAGAAATGGCACGCAAAGAAAAAGATGGGCAGAATGAGGCAGGAAGGAAGGAGGTACAAGGGTAATGAGAACAAGAACTGAACGTGCATCGAAAGTTCCACAGGGTCATTTCTGACTGTCAGTTATTGGCAAATAGCATATGGAGTCAAAAAGCACAGAATGGAAATACATGAGCACTTATAATAGCAATCTGATGGAGATCCACTTGGGTAAGGTATGTACAGGACAGTGGAGAGTATTGTTAATAGGCCTGTCAATCAAAACTCTCAGATCAGCTGACAGCACTGGTTAAATCAGTGACCTGTGTATGATGCGCCCTTGCTCTAGATGTCACTTTCCATTGAAACGTATGACATAAAGGAAATTGAATGACCCGATCTTACTGCTGAAACACAGTTTAGAGATGTATGGTGCTGAGTGTGAATGTGTGTGTGTCTACCTGAGAGCGCGGACGGTATGGGTCATGGTAACCCAGAAATTCAGGGAAGAACAGTCTTGTCTGCCCCTATAGACAAAGACCCCATTAATAATGTCAAATAGGTGTTCATTTATGATGCGGCTGAGGCAGTCATTCAAGAGACCACTGAACAGAATGTGAGCCAACGGATGCTGCAGTGTTACACTTAAATTTAGCAGACACTTATACAAAGCAAGGTACATCTCAGAGTTAATTTAACACAAGCAAGGATCTAGTCAGGAGAGAACAACGCAAGTAAACATCATAAAGCTAAGTTCAAGTCCAACAGGACATAGGCGCCAACGTGTCAAGTTTCACTCAGCAATGAACAGAAACAGCGCTTCTGTATTATCTGTAAAATCCACACACACCTCCTGTTTGATGACATATTCCCTGAGCTCTGTCTCCAGCTCAACGAAGACAACAGCTTCCTTTGCTTCTGCTGGCTGGTCATCTTTTATGTTGAAATTCATATCAGCACAATGGCTCTGTCAAGAGAAAACACAAAAAGGGTAAGATTTTTTTTTTTTTTTTTTAACTTTTATAAAACATTTGAGACAATATTCTTGAGTTAAGACAGTTTTTTTTAAACATTAAAAAAAAAATCTCCACCATTTATGAACTACACAGTATTAATCTAGACTTAGAGGCAAACCACCAGTTATGAGCCAGAGGCAGGGTTTGTGGCTGATGACATACGTATTTCAACGATGCATTAAAGACTCATAAGAAGCAACTATCAGTGCAATTCAACATATTATTTAACACAGTGCCGTACAACTTGATACGATACGATGCAACGTCACAGTGTTGATTCTATAAATATTATAGTCCGCTATTAGTTGGAAAAAAAAAATAAAACCTGACACTTACTTACTCCACCACCACGAGACAGAAAGACGTTGGCATGTGTGAACAAACTGTACTTTGCTGCTTTGACAAAATTGTTCTTGTAACTTTCATGTCAACTGAAGCCCTTGAATTGAAATTAACTGTATTGAGAGGGAGATATTACAGTGGTGTTACTGTGGTGTTGCGTCTTACTAGGAATCTCATATGTAGCCTAAATATTGTGAATGAGAATGTGAAAACAGTACTTTCACCATGTATATTATGTTTCACTGCAGCGAGATATATGATGATACTCTTCTTTCACATTAAGACGGCTGTGCTGTTGCTAATAATCCGGGGTGGGTGTGCAGGAACATCTGGAGGCTGAAGTTTTCCTAGCTGGGAGCAACAGGTGCTGTCGCCCGTTCTCCCAAAGTCACTCGCGTTGGAAAATAGCGACGCCACCTGTGTTACACTGCTGCAAAATGGCTAACAGCGAAGTTTCCCATCTGTGTACATTTCTTCACCGTGTATTAGCATTTGAGGAGGTGAGGAGGGAAAACAGGAGAAGGCTGAGTCGCGGAGAGCGCTCGTTTTGTTTAATCGAGGGGAACAAGGGTCATGTGACCCGACGTGACCCTACACACTCAAAGAAAGAGGGAGGGGCGGTGCGGGCGTAAGGAAAGCAGTAAACAAATGCACGCAATGTAAAAGTCACAACAACGGCAGTTAGTTGATGCCAAAAATAAAACACATGCGCGTCATATCGGGAGTATCGATAGGCGAGGTGCCGCATTGACTTTTCCACGATTCACTTCCAGGTTTGTACCAATATACGAGATTCCCAATCGATGTGGCCACATCTTATGATGCATCGGTGAATCTTAACACCCCTACATTTCCCGAGGTTTTGGAACATGGTTTGAATGACCCATCGAGAGATGGACTGAAGCTCGGACCTGGTAAAGAGTGTTTACGGAATAGTTCAACAGTTATGGTATTTTGACTGCAGTATCTGTGGTTTTTGCTTTTAACACTGAGAGCAAAATCAATATCACTTCCAAATCGTATTAATTTAATACAGAAACAATATATCTTGAATAACATTAACTCCACTCATGTGAATATTAATACTTTTTTACTAATTAACCAAACTAACACATTAATACAGTGTTACCCAAATACAACTAAATAATGTCATCTCAAAAAAGTTAGACTTACAGGACACACACATCTTACAGCCAACAGGCAATATAACCAAACAGTGACTGTGACCAACCCTCAGTTCATTAACCCAAAGTGGCTGCACCTGGGGGAGGGTGTGTCACTTATGGACCCCCCTGGGGGTCTGCCAAAAAAAAAAAAAAAAAAATCTGTATGCTGGGGTTAGAAGTCTGTGCGTGCTACATGACCAGAGAAAACAGAGAAAGGGCTGTGGTATTCCCTTTTGCTCCAAGCTTAGAAAACCTAAAACAACCAGAATGCACTGGGCTCATTGCCTTATAAGGCAACAAGGTGATGAAGCCAGTTTCCATATATCAGCTTGCTGGAGTAGGGAAACGTTCTCTTAAATCACTAGCTAGACTCTTCTCCTCTGTGGTTCCTCTGTGGTGGAACGAGCTACCAAACTCCATTCGATCCGCAGGGTCCCTCTCAGTCTTTAAGAGAAGGCTCAACACCCAGCTCTTCGGGAACACCTGCACACCTAATGAACTGTGTAAAAAAAAAAAAAAAAAAGCAGAATCGGCTCTTTCTTGGAACTTGATGTTGTTGAATTGCTCTTTGCTTGCTGGTGTATAAAAATCTCATATGTACATCGCTTTAGATAAAAGCGTCTGCCAAATGTGAACTGTAATTGTAATTGTCTTAGACAACATCAGTTTGTTAAAAAAAAAAAAGGTTTAGTCACAATGGCGTCGACTTGCATTGTTCTCAGGTGCAAGGACTCAAAGAAAATGGCGTGTTCTCCTGATCTGACTGTCTGTGGAGGCGGGCACAGGCATTCAAAAAATGCAGAAGTACAAACTGCAGTTCGAAGAACGGCCCTAGAGCAAGATGATGCATTTTGTGCGTTTGCCAGCAAATGAGTGGGGAGCTTAGGGAGCAGGCAACATGGAGGGAAGTTAATTATTGTTCATTTGCATATACTACCTGCACTGTAATCATACAAAGCTGGTTGAAAATCAGTGAAGTGTTCCTTTAAAACAACACATATTAAATATTTTTTTTAAAAAGTGATAAGGAAATTGTGATAAAGTCCAGTCAGCAATTCAGACCATAACATTGAAGCAATCACTGCTATTTTAAATCCTATCATGTTAATATTGAATGGTCTCTTACCCCGAAAAGGTGCTGGACAATGTGGGTGACAGGGTAGCAGGGTGCATTGTGGGTCTTGTATTTCTCTGTGACAGATTTGGCCATGACATGAGTGATGGCCACATGAGGGGGAAGAGGGCAGCGGTACACTTTGGCCCTGCCGGCTTTTAAGAGCCTGGAAAATAGAAAAGCATGACTCAGTCATTTAAAAGGTGTGATAAGATATACTTTAATAGTCTGCAAATGTGGAAATTTGCCTTTGGCTTAACAAGTTGGTTAAAACACATCACACAAAATCACAATACATACAAAAATAAAAACACATCATGCACTCTGCAGAAAGCAATAGCGGACAAGGTTCCAGTGTGAATGGTGTTTGAGTTTAGCAGAGTAATTGCATTTGGTATGATAGATGTTTTGTAAATGTTCTTGGTGGCTGACACTTTTAATAACATTTGAATTATAACTGGATGATGCATTTCAAAGTGGAAAACAAATGTAAAGTCAGGGGACTTTAACACTATACCAATATAGATGAAAAGCATTTTTGCATGCCAGTGTACCGTTTGAACATGGCCCTACGGGAGGGGTCCTGGACCATGAGAAGAACCCTCCATCCCTGGAAGGCCCCTGTCAGGCTCCCGCGAGCTACCTTCTCCCTCCACTGCCTGACGGGGTAGAAGATTTTACCCTTATCTGGGGAAATGGCCACTTCATAAGGTCTCTCTTCAAGCCAGGAGCCATTCCTAACGCTGTCCAACACATAGTCTGGAGTCACAACCCACTTTCCTGGTAGGAGGAAAGGGCAAGCAACAAGATATAAAAAAAAACATGTCAGTGAATTTCAATGTAAATTATGAACTTCTGCTGCTGGGACAGCTAAAATGTGACATAAAAGGTTTGTCAGACAAATGATCTTAATATGATTTGGCAAAATGAAATTTTGATTGTGTTGTTAAATATTCATCAGCATTGTTACAATCATCATCTCTGACCTGCGGCACAGGCTGCCAAAAACTTCTCACTAGACAAGACTTGAGGGACTATAAGATGGGTGACAGCGCTCTGATAGACCTGGAAGAAAACCACTGCATCAGTATGAATGGTGAAACGCACTATCCACGAAATGGAAACTCACAATAATAAAAGGCAGGGACACAGCAGAAATACACAATAATAACCAGGGCTGTGTTCATATGTTATAGAAATATTCCTGCAGGAGAGACACTGCAGATTTAAAATTTGAGTGCAACAGAGTCAGTGTTGTTTATATCAAAGGTTTCCGTCAACACAAAACTAGCCTTCCTTTTCAAAATCCTATATGAATGAAATGACAGTGCAAACACTATACACCTATATTAGAAACGTCTGCTGTAAATATCTAAAAAGTTTTATGTTATATTTTATTAAAAAGACATACTTGTAAAAGTTAAAATGACTCATAACCTTAACCTTAACATAAACTGTACTTTCCTTACATATCAGCAATCATTTTTTTTAAGAGCAGACATCATTGGTATTTCATTTTGGAATGAAACATCCTCACCTGCAAGAAGTGAGGGAAAAGGTTTAGAAGTGTGTAGAACTGCTGATCCCTGCTAGACTATTGAAACAAGTTAAAGCAATGTATATGACACAGGAACTGTATCAACAGCCAAGTAAGGCTGCATGAAATGAGTAAAAAAAGAAAAGATTGTAAAGCATCAGAAGCAAATGAGGCTGATTCTTCATATCAGTTCCTGGTGGTTTGTCTTTCTCTGCATAAATCGGTCCACATGACAGTCACATTGTATAGTTCCCTACTTAGTTCTTAGTTCCCTATTTAGACCTACATCATATATCTGTACTATGTTCCTATTATGGAAGCAACCATTTAATAACGGACCTAAAATACCAGCACATTCACTGTCAAATCAGTATATTTTAACATTCATGAACCATGCCTGAATGCCTTTCACAAAATTGTCTGATGTAGTTTTTCCACAGAGAGCAGATTCAAAAGTTTTGGGAAGATAAGGTCAAGGTAAGGCTGATAGGTTGGCTATGAAAAAAACTGACAGGCCGCCATACAGTCCGCAGATGTTATGTTTGACTAAATATTTCAGAGGCTGCACAAAACCCCTAAAACCCAGCTGCTGTTTTATGTACAAAACTGCACTCTACTCACTGAGCCACCAATGTATTCCCCACCCAAATGCTGGATGCCATGGACCAACTTCCTCTTCTTCGTGCGAGTTTTGATCCCAGAGATTTGAAACACATATGTGAAGCTCGCCATCCTACAGTGGGGAATGAAGCAAAGACAGATGTGGCAAAAGTGAGTCTAAAAGTCTGGGAGCCAGGCAGTGGCGGGTTCATAGAATTAATCTATGAGAATAATGTTGGAATTCTTGTTTGGCTGCGTGACATGCTTTTTTTTTTTTTTTATTAACCACAACATAACAGCAGTGGAGGAACTGGACGAGTGCCATGTGCCAAGTCTCACGTTTTGCCCTGGTACATTTGCATATTATGCTGCGGCGTTTCATTTGCAAGAGGCCATATGCACTGTGAAGGAGACTAATAAATGCACGCAAGCAAAACAATGCTGTAGATCTGGCACTGGGAGGCTCTGGCTTCTCCAAAGTCTCGCTTATGGCGGATTAAAAGGAAAAGTTTCTGATTCTTGTTCACCTGGCTACATTTCCCCCCCTAACCTGGCTAACACAACAAAGACAACTGATTGACATCTACCTGTCTCACGCATTTGATGACAGTGTCCGGACTATGTACTGCTGCTGCTGGTGGGCTACAATTCGGACGTTGACAACAACAGCCAGTAGCATTATCAGCCCAGTTCCGACTTGTTTGGCTATTCACTTTATTAACAAAAGTAAACGACACATTTACTACGCGGCATTTCCAAAAAAATCCCCGTTCTTTCTTATCCAACAAGCCTTGCCCGCCTAACCGCAAAAAGTTGACAGCAAAAAGACTTGAGTGTATACACTGAGGAAGCTGCGTTCCCTTGCCGCCGGGGAGGGAGACCAGACATATCTGGATATTTTCTGTACACGGCAGCAACCTTGAACCGATTTTTTTGGAAACAAAAACAAGCTAGTAGCCTTTGAATCAATCCACTATCTAACAGAGCATCCGTTGTTCAAACAAATTAGTACGAATTCGTCAATAAGTTATCTATTCCCCCATTTTTGTTTCCAGTTGGGCTCTTCCAACAAACGGAAATTTTCCTATGTTTACTTCCGGGTGGTTGTCACGGACGCTCTCGGTACCGGAAATAACAAGATGTCATGTAATGTTACCTGTCGCTATTTCTTATTCTTTTAAATGTAACACATTAGTACGATGTCCATGGGAGCCAAAAAGGCTTATTAAACTTTAAAGTTAATGTAGCAACCGCGTCAAATATACTGTCTGTGATAAAGTCAGCGCATTTCTGAAGCGTTTAGCCATAGCGTTTAGCAATCCCATATGCCTTATGATTCCTCATCCCCTTCCAAAAATGTCTGATGAAAATGCATTTGATCGCAGCCTGACGTTGTGGCACACTTGCTATAGATGTAGTCTGGTTTAGTGTGCTTGAGATATAGATTTGTATATCCCAGATAGCGCTCATAAATGAGTTACTGCACACAAGACTGTTTACTACACTTAGTGCCTCTTGGTTTCTAACCCTACCGGAGATGGATTCATCATTACATCCCATCGAAGTGAGGGAACAAAACTGAGAGACAAGGTAGGTGTCACTGTGCTTGTATTTCCACCAGAGTGCTGAAGATGTTGCCTATTTTACAGTGAGACAATGTGTGTCGGTGAAACGACCATTTGAAAGGGAACAGAGCATCCATCACAGACAGCAAAGCCAAATACTTGTTGTGCAGAAAGTAAAGCCTGAATATTTACCGGTCTCAGTCTATTTGGTACAAAATCACCATATACTTTACAATCACTCAACAGTCAAGTAAGTCTCAGATGTGCTATATTAAGTCTATATAGAGTAGCCAATTTGTAGTCTCAGATGTCCTACACTGAATGGGGCATATGCAGCAAACATTCCCTTTAATATCATTTTCTCTTATTTTTCTGCTAAGAGAGAAAATAATAGAAGTCAACTTCAGATGCACTAAACCATTAAACCATCCAAATCTGCTCTTACCCAGGTGTGCTGCATGATGAATCCCACCTGTTGGTAAACTGGAGGCATGTGTCTGAGGATTTGTTATTAGTATAAGGTAACACCCCCTAAACACTATGTAAGGGCTGCTGTGCCATGTGCAAACTGCTCTAGCACAAGCCCAAGGATTGCAAACGGCACCAAATTAGAAGGAGGTAAAGGAGCTTCTGCAGCTGAAATTAAAGGTGATTGTGATTGTGTGGTTTGTGTTGAGCAATGCTGCAAGTCAAGTTTCCCTCCTTTTGGGACATTAAAGGTGAAATGATGCACTGTTGAATTAACTTAAAAACAAAAGATGTGATTTTTCAGAGTGTCATAATTTGATGTTACAATCAAGTTAGGAAGTTAATTAACTTGGAAAGGGTTCAGTATTAAAATACACTCTCCAGGGTGGCAAGTTCAGGAGGACAGGGCAGTTTCTGAAGCCTTGACGCTGACAGACCTACAGTTCTACTGTTTAAACGCTAAAATTCATTCATGCATACAACTATTTTTAATACCTGTCATAGTTTATGGACTTCTTGCTGTAACTTCAATGAACATTCAAGTGCCGGGATTCAAATATTGTTATTTTAATAATGTAATCTCATGTGATTATGCACTGATTTTTATTTAATGCATTTTAGTGTTTTACACTTTTAAAATACATGTTTCCATGTGTTGAACAATCAATTTGTGGACTGTGGCAATGAGAAAGCTTTTATCTTGGTAAGAGTGCTCTTAAGAATTTGTAACATTTTCTCTTATCTAAGAGAAAAGAAAAAATAATAAACCTTTAGTGAGTCCCAGAAGTCAGTGGATACTAAGAAAATAAGAACAAATCATGGATATGAACAAAACTAATAATAAATTTGTTCGTACATTGCTTCCTGCATCTGGCCTGTCAATGAGCCAGATGCACCCACAGCACCAATTTAGATTTGCCACATAAACGTAAAACGTGACACGGTTTCCTCTGGTGGACCGGTGGGTCTATTACATGTTTTGGCATGATATTGGGTCGCACATCAAATAAGAATGAAACAGGCTAACAATTATTACATAACATTTAACATGTATTTTTCATAACTTCTCCTATCATTTCAATATTCTTTGATTGTTGTACTTGACACCTTCATTGTCCTAAAGTAATGAAAAATACTTAGACCGCCAACATTTGTATGCGTGTGCATGTGCACATGTGTGGACTGTTATCTGATCCACTCTATGCATGTGTTATAGAGCAGTATTTAAGTACATTGGAATCATGACAGCTGGAATACAGTGGGCCACACGTTATGAATTGCTCTGTCTGTGACAACATTGTCTTGTTTTTCCATTTGTAGTAATTGACTTGTAGCTCAGGGTAATACAGCTGAATGACTAGCATTATTCCACAAAACAGCAACAAGTAATATCACAATGAAGTCATGTATTATTCATTCCTTCAGTTTAATTACAAAGCCATTTTTCATGTTGATGCCAAGTTGCTGCACAGTAGTTACCATGCAGACTTTCACAACATATTTAATGAAGACATTATGTCCATGTGTTTTTCCTTAAGAAAAAACAAGTGACCGATACATGTCAATAGAATTAATACTTCCTATTCAGGAGGAATATCACCATTTCAGTTCTGATGAAACTACAGCCTGTCTCTGAGCAGACAGGGACTTTGTGTAAGGAAGAAAATCAGTCAAACGCAATGCAGTGCAGCATGGCAGCATGGCTGCACAGTAATCGTATGCTCCCCCTTGAGCACACATTAGACCGCTCTCAGCAGCATTGTGATCTTAGAATATGTACCTATTTAATTTATTATGTTTCCTTTACAGCTGACTGTTAGGTACCCCCTTTAAAATAATGTTGACTTTAACTTGACGTGCTCTAAGTGGCTCTAAAGCGGCGGCCTGGGGGATGTGCTGCTAAATATTTCAGGACAAACTCATTACTGTAAATGGGCCTGTGTGTTAGCCTAGCTGGGGTAGACAGGCAGCAGCAAGAGAGATAGGACAGTGATGTGTGTGTGTGTGTGTGTGTGTGTGAGAGAGAGAGAGAGAGAGAGAGAGAGAGAGAGAGAGGGGAGAGAGGGAGAGAGAGAGAGAGAGAGAGAGAGAGAATGTGTTTTTTCCCCTCTCTCTCTCTAATAGCTGTGGAGTCAGTGTCTCAGGCAGGCAACATCTCAGCGCCTGGCCCACTTTGTCCCTGTTGCAACACTCTGAAACACACAGGGGCTTCTCCAACATCTGCTTTGAAAAGAGCTAATGACAAGACAATGGAGACTGGATGATTTAAAGTGTAGTACTAATGAGGCCCTGTGTGGTGACTGGAGGATCCTGACACACACACACACACATGCACGCACACACACATGCACCCAACAGAAAACAGACAACATGAAGACAGGCCAGGAGGTAGACACCAAACAGACCTGCACACATAAGGGATGTAAAGGTTTTGAAACTGAGACTGAAATGGGGATACGTCCAACCGAACCATGGCTCGAAAATCAAGGACTGAAATGAAGGGGGTGGCTAACTGAATGCACCAACTCAACACGTTTTTTTTTTTTGTTTTTTTTTTGACTGGTCTTCAGTGAAGTTCATTTATTCATTATTAATTTTGGTTTACTTACTGCAAACTTACTGCAAAAGTTACTTTATTAAGTTAATCTGTCAACGTAATGTTCTTTAATCTCCCTGATGTTCCGAATTATGGTTGATCTAAAAAACAAACAAACAAACAAACAAAAAACACCATTATAAATAAACTTTTTTCCCCCCAATTCTTCATACTCTAAAACTAACTAAATAACTAAATAAATAAATAAGCCAAGTTCTGGACCAAACCATCCAAAAATCAAAAATCAAGGTCTGATCTGAACCTCGATCTGCAGAAGTGTTACATACATGGGAGTGCACACACCCACTTACTCATACACACATGTAGAAGGAAACATGGAGTTGCAGACACACATGCACAGTCGCACACACACACACACACACACACACATACACAGTCTAGCCCAGCCCAAATAATTACAATGTTGAGTTCCTAATCCATGGATTGAGAATCTTCTTTGCTTTCAGCAATGGCTGCTTATAGACTCCGTCTCAGACAGTGGCACACAGATGATGCGGCGGGTGGGGGGCACAGAGAGAGGAGAAAAGAGGGGGGAATAATAAAGAACAAGCTTAACTGCTGAGGCTGTCAGCGGAGGAAAATAATATTTGTCCAGCTGGACAGGCCTCCCTATGTGCGGGCTAAATGAATGTTGAGCTTCCTGTCTGCCCTGTCAGGGAGAGTGGCACAGACTGTGTGCAGCAGCAAAGAAGCAGAGCGGAGTGCGGGGAGCTGTTTGGAGTTTGACAGGGATTATTAAAATCAGAGCAGATGACGAGGAAGGGGTGAAAGGAGGAGTGTGAGAAAGCCAAATTGACAAAGACACTCTCCATTACCTTCCACTTGACTCTCGTTGATGACAATGTTGATATGAGACCCGGCGATGCAGCACCGGCGCGGGATTGGCTGTTAGCATGAGCGTTAAGCACCACGGGGTAGAGGGAGGGCGGCCCCGCCAGCCCTGGCAGAGACGTAAGGAGATGAGTTGTTTATTTAAAGCCTTGACTGAAGAGCATCACACCTCATTGTTTATTTATTTGGTCTATTTTTTTTTTTATCCAGTGTTAACTCACTGTCAGAAGGTGGAGATGGTTAGAGGCAGAGGCAATGCATTTTGATCAGGGGCTCCACTGCAAATGATTTAGTGAAGGATGGGGAGAAGTTGAGGAGAGGCAGGAAACAGGTTTTCTTGATGATGAGCTTCCTTCTCTTTGAGGTGCAATTGATTTGCGCTTGCTAATAAGATTTGTTTGGGGAAAAATCAAATTATTACAAACCATACCACCCGTACATGGTGATATGTGTTTGTGTTTGCAGGGGTGGGTGCTGACAGACAACTGGAATAACACAACATATTTCTCAGCTTTATTTGGTGTCAGTTGCTATGAATTACGTGCCTTAATCAAAACACAATTCCTTTGTTCCCTTTTATTAAGTGGCACATGTCATGGACAGCACTTCCAGTTCTATACAGCAAGTCTCTCCCCTCTCCCCCCTCCCTCACTCCCTCTCTCTCTCTCTCTCTCTCTCCCAGTCGAGCAGTATGGAGTGGCCTGAGGATTTTCCTGAGGATCATGCCTTTGTGGAGCTGCTGGTTCCCGATGCGTTCAATGAGCTGGACATCGAACAGCTTCTCCAAGACACAGAAGAGAAACTCAAACTCAATGCCATCAGGTCAGCTGGAGTTGCAAACACATTGTCCCAATGTTCCCCCTGGGCCAGTCTGAGTTATTTCAGGTCACAGCGCATTTACTTCTGTCTAACATTTCCCCCATCATTTTGCAGTGCATCACATTTGTCATTTGACTTTTTTACATTCACTCATTTGCTTTTTTTTTTTTAATACAAACTTTTTAACAGTGTCTAACCCAGACTGAAATGAACTGCTTTCCCAGCTGACAAAGACGCCCTAAATAAGAGGACTGGATGTGACAATAAAGTTTGTATTGTAACAGGTTTTTGAAGGATTGTTTACTGGCAGAGACTTCCATTTCTTCTTGAGTCAGGGTGTCAGCTGATTGACAGTAAGCAGAGTGCAAACTAATGCGCTCATTGATATGAAAACACTCAGTTTGGGCACAATGAAATAACAATAAAACAAATTTTGACAAAACCAAATTAAGGCTTTGTGTTAACTCTTGACGGATAAAGTAGCCAGGACATTTTTCAAGCCTTTGAAAGTTGTTTCTCATGCTGTTTGAAAATGAATGGCAACAACAGGATGCAGGTTGGGAAACCAGCCCTGATATATCCTACTATGCTGACTGTGTGCAGACAAATCCGGAATAATGCAAATGAGCAGGGCCGGGTAAATGATTGACACAATTACAGGCTGAGTCTGTCTGTTTGTCTCTCTCTCTTTATGTCATTTTATATCCCCCTTACACACATGCACGTGCTGTCACTGTCATTCAAAAGACCCGTAAAGCCATCATCCCACAAAGTCAATTCAAACTCTTGAATTAAAACTAAAATTTAATCATCAGATTTTGTCTTGTAGAGATGAGAGTGCCTTTATCAATGGCTACATATTATAAACTGCTGGCTCTGGGACTGGTACCATTTTCGGCTTTGTCGGTATGTGTGTGTTGACGTGTGTGTGTGTGTTTGTGTTTGTGTGTGTTTGTATGTGTTTTCATATCACTAATGAGCCTTCCTGCTTTTGCCAAGAATCTGTCAGAGATGTCAAATCTTTTTCTCCCCAGATATTAAGGGCTCATTTGAAGAGTGAATGGTAAATTTACACACACTTTGTTTACATGAGGTCTATTGTGAGCTTGAACAAAACAATTACCTCTGAAAAGGCCTGTGGTTAAAGACGTCAAGGAGCAGAATCTTCACACGTGTGTTTTTCATTAGCAATACAGGCATTTATTCTCAACTGAGAGAAATCGTTGATTTCATCCATGTCTTTTTGTGTTGGATTACATTTATTTTCTTAGCCTAAGTGAAGTGCCTTCACTTAAATGCAACATTTCCATGGCTGATGGTTTACAGTTGACTTTGTGTTCATGTTTGAACAGATTTGAGATGACTGGAAAAAATTCCACAAAGAGGTCTAGATGTGTGACATTTTGGAGCCTGTCTTTAAATAGCTTTTCAGCAAAAAAAGAAAAACAAAGCTGGTTTGTTGTCTGTGTGTGTGTGTGTGTGTGTGTGTGTGTGTGTGTGTGTGTGTGTGTGTGTGTGTGCTCTCACATGTGC
>OMLB01008893.1:1803-25807 GCA_900302555.1 Myripristis jacobus | reverse complement strand
ACTGTGCTGGAGTAAAATTATGAATATTGTGTTGCTTTCCAAATACTTATGGACCTAACTGTGTGTATATCTAATGACTGTATCTATCTACTATCTATCTATCTATCTCTCTCTACACACACACACACACACACACACACACACACACACACACACACACACACACATACAGAGTGGAGGAGGTTAAGAATCTTACTGGAGCTTAACATGGAGACTTAGGGCTGGCTGATCTCAGTGGACATATCCACTTAGAGAGAGCAGCACTGCCAGCTCTCTGTCTTACTTGGAGGCTCCAGCTCTCCTCCTTTCTTTATTTGGAGGAGATGTGTTGACTCCCAGGGCATTTGGCAATGAATTGGTACAGCTGATGCAGATTTGCACTGCCTGATTGTTTAATCCAAAGATGTGAGAATTACAGCACTCTCCACAGTCCCTTCCTCCACTTCCAGTGAAAATGTGTATGTGTATTTGTGGAGTAAAATGGAGCAGCATTAGTGTAGTATATACTGTACATGTTTGCAAATTAGTTTGTAATGTCATCTGGCAACTTTAAGCAACTTTTTGAACAAATTTGGCACCACTGCTGCTTACTCTCTTTAAAGATTCTTAACCCAGACTTTGTTAAGGTGATTATCAAATTCAAGACTGCCAAGTCAATATTTGTGACCTTGTGGATAAAGGTCTTCCAAAGCTACTCCAAGGTGCCTGTTATTATGCAGCATCATTACTGTGTCTGGAGAAAAAAGTCAAAGTGAAAAAAAGTTGAAATTTGCAATTAGTACTCAATGTACTGATTTTAAAAGAATAGTCTGCCCATTTTGAAAAATGTTATATTACTTAGCTGTTGTGTAGGACAGCAGTGGTGCTGTCTTCCTCTCATTGTTACTAAGTGCTGGATACTGGCTGGATGCTCCACATGCTAACCGTTAGCCTCCTGCCATTGAGCTGGACTAACATTCTTAAAATTAACTGCTACTTTGCTTTCATCCACTCTAACTGTTTTCTGTGTAATGTGTGAGATAGAGGGGAGTGGACAACAAGAAGTGGCTATATGTAGGTATATGTGATGTTTAATTAACATGTTGGGTTCTACTCTTACTGAGATTAAGGCAGAAGTAATGCGGCTCCTTCATGGTAATCACAGCCTGATCGATTCATGAATAATGCCAAATTACTGAGCCGCAGATTTTTCACATGGTAGTGCTGCTACTGTTATGTTTTATGAGGACTTATTAGCAACTGTGCATTATGTTTGGGTGAGAGAGACAAAACTAGAAATCTTAAAAGTATCTGGTAAGGAAATCAACACACTGTTAAGTGATCTTTTCCATTCATTATGTTCTCCCTTGTTTTTCCTCTTATCTTTCCTTCCAGATTCTTTTCCATCTCAGTCTCTAATCGCACTGATGAAGACCAGGGAGCAAACACTTCACACATGAGCACACCAATAAGCATGCACAACATTTTTCTGAGGGTCATACTCATGTTTTCCTTCCAAAAATCTCTGAACACATCACAATTATCCAGTGTTTCTCCAAGAATTTTATGCTTATTAGAGTGAAAAAGCCTCTAGATTGGCTTTAAGGCCATGAAAACTGGCCATTGAAACTTAGGTTGAGTCAATCACAATGCCATGATGGAGTTTATTGTAACATTTTCTGCAGTCCAGTCCAACTACATCATATCCATCATATCAGAGCTGGACGACACTAAATTTTAATAAAAGGCCAAACTAGACAAGACAAACAAGGATGACTGTTATTGTAAATTAACACCACAGTTTACCACAGTTTATAAAGTTGGATGTAGAGCATATTTATCATGGGTTATAGGAACATTAACTTAATTCTGGGGAAAATTTGAAACGTATGAGAGTTTCAAATTGGTTTGAGTACCTATGCCAACATAAACACACACCCCACTGGACTATTGGCGTTCTGTTTCTTGTCATTTCCCTGTTCCTTTGTGTGTCGTGGCCCATAGTAACTTCAAGAGGAGCTTTGTCCTAATGTAGTTGTAACACTGCATAGCTTCAGTGTGTTCGTCTTTGTTGAAACCTGCTGTTGTAACAGATGCGCATTTGCCATTCAAGTTCATGGATATATCATCTATTCCTGCTTATGATGACAAATTATTTTTCCTGTTGTCTGTTAGAAAATCAGTTTCGACGAGTACAGACGGATGGTAAGTGAAAAAAATCAGTAATTTGTGAGGTTTAACATAACATTTGGCGAGTAGTTAAAATCGTCACCTCATTTGGTAGATCTGATCATGGAGTAGCCTGTAGCTTGTACAGCTTAACTTTTTTGTGTTTGTAATGACTTTCACATGACAACATCACCCTGTTCTTTTCCTTTCTAGAACATTTTCTACCAACAAGCCATCATGAGGTCAAAGGTCAAATCTAGTGTGTCCCTCGGAGCGTAAGTTCTTCTGATACCTTAGCATGGGAACCTTTACAGGGCTTGAAATTAAAGGCAGAGTTCACCCATTTTAGATTATTTCTCTTCCCACTACAGCTGTTGTGTAGGACAGTAGTGGTGCTATCTTCCTCTCATTGTTACTGAGTGCTGGATACTGGCTGGATGCTCCACATGCTAACTGTTAGCCTCCTGCCATTGAGCTGGACTTCCCCCCAGCTAATATTCTTAAAAAATAACCACCTTAATCCACTCAAGAATTAGTTGAATGGTGAGTAGCAGAATTTTTAGATCCAGAAATCGAGTAAAAACAATAAAAAAATAATAAAAGCTGAGCGTTAAAGAAAAAAAATCAATAAAGGAACTATTTTCTTGTGTGGTTGAAGGTCAGAAAGTCCTGTTTTACCGATCAAACCATGTGCTCTGTCTCCTGGTGAATTCAATTGTGTTTGATCACATTATAATCTTGGAAATGTGGATGCTTCATTGCTCTGACAGTAGAATTGTCTCTGCAGAATGGTGAAGTACATCACAAACTACAAAAACCATGACCCGTTCCTGGCTCCCTGTCTACCCAGCAACCCCTGGCAAACAGACAGTGATGCATACTGGACTCTGAACATGAGGAGGTGAAGGCTGCAACACTGAACTCTCTACACTGATTTCACCTTACAGGGGCTGCATGTACAATTTTAACATCTTATCATTAGTATAATTAATTTGGAGGTGTCAATTTTACAACAAACAAACAAGGCCATTACTGACAAACCTGGCAGTCTCTGTTGGCTTCAACTCTGAATTTTACATTGTGAGCCACCTGGATGGACTTGATGTGATTAATTGCTTTTAGGACAAAGAACTAAAGATTTCGCAGTTTCTGGCAAGAAAAACAATAGTGGAAGCATTAAAGCCAAAAAACATCAGAGATGGCTGAGGCAGAGGAGGGGGAGGGCTCCACATCATCTCACAATTGTCTCAATCCTGCTCCCATAATCACAGAACCATAATTAATTTGACAGTTAAAAATGCTACACATACCTTTGGTTGGATCGTATTGTTACCCAGGTGTAATATGAGTCCACAAGGTGGTGAAATATGGTGCTCCCCTGGGCGGCTACAAAAATAACATTTACAGCACATGAATAAACACGAATGAAGTGGATTATGCTAATATATATATATATATTAAAAAAAAGTCTAGATACCATTTTTTTTTTTGAATAAATTAAATGTCTTTTTTCTTGTTATTTTCTTATTTTAATTGGGAAGTAGATCTGGCAGGTAGCACCTGCAGGAAACTTCTGTATGGTAAAAAAAAAAAAAAAAGACCTGATAGTACTTTCACAAATAATTGTATTTACATGAATAAAATGGGCACCGTAACTTTACATGATTTCTTCTTTTGATTAACTTTCCCAACACTGGTGGATACTAAGGTTACCAGTAGCCTGCCAGCAGTGGGACTCTTAATAAATCACATAGATTGTGTCTGTCTACAGAGTTGATGTCCCCACTAAGATGCGAGTAGAGCGCTGGTCCTTCAGCTTGTTTGAGTTGCTGAGTGACCTGCGGGGACGAGACGACTTCAAGATCTTCCTCAAGAAGGAGTTCAGTGGTATGTTAAAACATTTCAAAGGTCACATTACAGACTGGATTGTGTAATCTAGCTAAGCATACATGTGTCACAGATGGGATACCAAATTTATGGTAGGTCAATACCTCATATAATGCCATGTTCAACCCAAACTAGACTGTAATTTGACATTATAGTGCGAAATTATATTGTAATTAGACACAAATTTAATAATCTCATATCAGACACTACACCGAGAGCTTCGAGAACCATGAATGTATTATTGGGTTTTATTTCACTCTTGTTTCACTTTCTTAGAAGGCAATTTTTTAGTGTTTTTTAGGTTGTAGGAAAAGTGGTAGCTCTTCATTTTGTGGCACATTAACTAGAAGTAATTACTTTGGATCAAAATGAATAAATATTAGCAATAATCTGTCCCTACCTAGCTAGTATACCAAATTATACAACACCAGCTAAACTGTCCTGATACTGGGCACCTCTCAGTTTCCTCTAGTCAAAGTCAAGTACATTTGTACTTGAATGAATATCCTGTTGCAGAGTTTGGATATGAAATGACTGGTGATTGGTGACTGAATTGGTGTGTAAATTACATCGTGTGTGTGTGTGTGTGTGTGTGTGTGTGTGTGTGTGTGTGTGTGTGCGTGTGTGCGTGCGTGCGTGCGTGTGTTCCAGGGGAGAACTTGGCTTTCTGGGAGGCAGCAGAGGAGATGAAGTGGGGCACTGCGTCCTCCATGTCTACAAAAGCTGAGGCCATCTTCAAGTGAGTTTCATTACAACAACAGAGTGTGTATCTGTGTATGTATGTGCTACACTGTACTGCAGGTAACAAGTACCTGCACTTACTATCCTTTGGTCAGTTCAATTCAAGCAGGAACCCAAGAAGCATGCATTAGGAACTCTGCAGTTCTTAGCTACCTCGCATGGCACTATGGTACAAATGATATAAGCGACTTAATGTTTGTCACTGTGTCAGCAGCCATCCTGCTAACCTGCTCTGGCACAGTGGTGTCTGTGGGGCAGCTCTGCAACATGAGGTCACAAACTGCTCTGGAAAGCAGCCCTGAAATCTCCACTGGCCATCTGCCAATTATCTGCTGTGACTAGTACAGCCAGCTGGAATTCCTCTGGAATTTGACATTTTCTTTGATGCTCCATGATGGAAATCAGAGGGATAGTGACTAGATTGATGACTTGATTCATATATCTTTCTGTCAATGATTTTCTTCCATAGTACTGTAATGCAATCTGCAATCAGCTAGGTTGCAACAGAAAGCTATGTGCATCCTGCATTTTTATTCTTTATACAATTTACTGTTCTATATACTCTTTCAAAAAGAGTGATGTCTTAAATTTCTGTTCTAAATTTCTTTTATCTGCTGCATTTATCATTTTGTGTAATTTGAGCAATGGAGGCAACCAACAAGCTGAATTCCTCGTTTTGCCAGCCTACTTAATACAACTGATTCCAGTTCTAGATTAGCGTGCATATTATGGATCATCATGTGTTTTTCTGCGTTCAGGACCTTCTTGGCTCCAGGGGCCCCCCGCTGGATCAACATTGATGGCAGGACTATGGGTCTGACAGTGAAGGGCTTGGAGCACCCTCACCGCTATGTCCTGGATGCTGCGCAGACACATGTCTTCCTGCTCATGAAAAAGGCGAGTGTGTTGTGACGAGGCGGCCTGACTTTTCCTGTAGGGGGAGAAAGGTTTTACCAGTATTGTGCTTCCCTCTGGTTCTATGACCCGAACTGTAGTATTTACAGTGATGTGTCATACCCAGTATGCTTCACGTTACATCTTGTTGCCATTTCTGGCTCAGAATGTAGTCTCCAGTGCTTTTTTTGTTCTTATCCCACTGAAATTCTAACCCTCCAAAACTAACTCCCAAACTTATTTTAAGGGGCTTTATTTAACCCCCTGAACAAAATGCCTTTACTTTTTTTTTTTTTTTTTTTAATTGCTACTTTGGCCTGTGTAGATGCCTTTTCTGTTGGGAAGTGTGGCGTCTTGTCTAAAAGCAGAAGATTTTCTTACAAAACCAAAGAAAAAAGCTAAAGAAAAGTGTTGTTATTTTTATTTTATATGGGATAACATTTTTATTTTTTTAGAATCTGTGCTTTCCAACAAGAAAATTACATCTTTATAGGCCAAAGTAGCTGTTTTTGAAATATATTTTTGAAAGAAACAAATGGGGATTCTGTTTAGACACTTATGTAAAAGAATTAAATAAAAAAAAAATGAATAAAAAGCCATTAAATGCTCTTTCCTCTGCTACAGGACACTTTCTTTCGCTACCTCAAGTCTCCTGTGTACAAGGACATCCAGAAGAAGGCCCTGAACCCCGAGCCTCACAACTTCAGGTTAGTGGCTGATGAAGTGATCCAAACACCTGAGAATAACCCACCAACAGCCTGGTGCTGTCTGTGGGTTACATGTCTAAAAATCATTGGATGTAAATAATACACATTTTGACAACACATGAAAATTTGCCAGAATAAATTCGGCTTCTTGTTCCATGGACATAAAGGGCTGCATCTCTAACAGATCAGTTACACCTGCTTTTAAAATCTTATTTATTTGGATGTTCTGTTCAGGTATTCATACTTTTAATTACACCTCTTATTTTTTGCATTCTGGTTGTCTTCATTGTAAGTGGACCTCATGGTTGACCTGTTACTGCACAGCAAGGACTGACCTCTAGCGCTCTCCTACCAAAGTGTATTTGCTGTAATAATGAGATAATTATCTCAGAATTCTGAGAAAATTTTTCATGGAAAATAGGTCCTGTTTTTCCCCACATTTTCGAAAGAAATCAAATGAATCTGCTAATGGCTTTTGCTGCAGACATGACCCCTACCCACAGTGACATCTACAATGAAGCTGTTTTTACCTACAGTCATGATGTCTCTACACCCATGCTGATTATATAGTATCCATCTCTGTACTTTTCCCTTATCCAGCTATATGGGTCCTATATTAATACCAGCTGTAAATGGGTCTCTATTATTGTCTGGTCAGTCTATAACCATGCTTATCTCTTTATTTCCACTCTAGTGATGCCCAGATAGAGCAGAATGCCAGGAACCGAAGCATGGGCATCCATCCCATCATCCTGTGGCAGCAGGAGGAGGAGGAGAGAGCCAAAGCTGCCATTGCATCCGCCCCCGTCGACGTCAAGGCCGTGATGAGCAAGATAGACAGAAAGAAATAGAGTGCAGTATGAAACGAGACATGCCACACACATCATGCCTGGGCATGTCGTTTTGACCAAAGGGTTGATTTCACTGTCCAATTCAATGAAAACAATAGAAATGCTGTGCTCTTTTTTCGCAAATGATCACAAACAAGGAAACGTGAGAAATCATATTTTTGTTTGATGGATACAACAAAATGGCAGGCGTGTCTCCAGCAGTCTGTAGATATCCTGGTGAAGTCCAACACAGTGTAGTGCCCAGGGACTTTCAGAAAGTCAAATTCCCAAGAAATGAGGATGAGGATGGGCTTTATATTTAAAAAAAAAAAAAAAAAAAACCAACATGCTATCTGATGGTGCAATGGCAGATACCCATGAGTTCTATACATTCCAATGATGCATGGACTCACTGAACTTAAACAGAGTACAGCAGTCTTTCCCATTCAAATCAACATGCCAGGATGGTTGGAGTGGCTGCCATTTTTATGTGTACGTTGCCATGGTAGGCCTACTGGGCTAGCTTCCACATTAACCAACTTCAGGCAACTTGTTGACTTTGTGAGGTGAGAGGGTTTGCAATGGGGATCAAGGCAGTGGGGAAAAAAATTGTGTTTCGACGGTCACTTTGTAGCATTTAAGGCGTTATGATAAGTAAAAAATATGTTCGATGAGGGCGACCAGCTAACCATCATCTGCAAACAAGCTTTGCTTCTGCTCCAACTGGGCGTCACTAGCGTAGAAATAGAGCTGTTAGAGCTGTTAGCTGTTGGAGTGGAAATAGAGCCGTTGACTGGAGGGGTTAATAGGTGAAGCGCAATCTTTCCTAGTGTTATGCTAATCTCATTGCAAATGTCCGATTTTGGTTGCTTTTCTTGTCTTTCTATGTGCTGTGCAACACACCAGGACACACAGCTTCAAATGTTCACAATTGTTCTTGTCATTGCTTTTTTCAGGCTTCAGCCACAGCACAACATATCAGAACAGTGACACACTTTACATCCTGCTTACTTGTTACCATAGCATAGAACCAAAATCACATAATCGAGTTGGAGATCAGCTGTTTTTCATATCTTCAATTGATGTAAAAGCAATATGAAGATTTTTATCAGAAAATTTATGAATAAAAGGGCATATGAATGACTGGACTGTGGACTCACCAGGTACCATGTACCACTGAGGCCAAGTCACCCAGACCTTTAGCTGCATGCCATCACATCTTTCCTCCTGCCTCTAGTCTACCTATCTAATGAAGCACCAAATAGACAAAAATAATCTGAAAAACAAAACAAAACAAACAAAAAAAAACTTGCATTTTATAGATGAGCTGTTTTATTCTTATAAAAGGTACTGGAGAGTTGTGTCTTTTCCTGTATATTAAACTACATAAGTATGAGGTGATACTGAAGTGACAGAGCTGAACAACATGTATACTCTCAGAAAAACACAGGTTCTTGAATGGTTCTTCAAAATGCTGTATGTGGTTCTTTAAAGTACTAAAGGTTCTCCATGAAGTTATTTTGTGGAAGCAGCATGAAATTAGGACCTCAACTAACAGTTATTCTCTGGATTAATCTAAAGAGTATATTCTCAATGAATGGAGTAATGTCTTGGTCTATAAACATCAGAAAACAGTGAAAAATGCTGCAGCGTCACAGCTGACATTGTTAATACCTCGTCTGGAACTGAATGAGGGAAAAAGGAACGTCGAGGAACAACCAACATGTTCATGTTGGTTTTCAACTTACCCATAATCATTTGGTTTCAAATGCTCAAAGATCCTTTTATTCTTATTTTTCAGAATTCTGACCCAACTGAACCAGTTGGGTCCACATAGAATTTTCTTAAAAATGGTTCTTTAAAGAACCTATTTTTGCTTAGTGCTTCAATGAACTATTTATGGCTCTGAAAGGAACCATTTTTTGATGGCATCACCCCGAAGAACCATTTTCAGGTCCAGTTAGCACCTTTATTTTTCTGTGTGTACATCCTGCTTGTCGGAGATATAGTGTTTGTTGCTGTAGTATCTACAGGGTGATGATGGAGGTAATGGAATATGGAAAATGAGATACTGACAACATATTACTATCCAAAAGACATGCTCCATCTACTTCCATGTTGTTTTTGAGGTTATTTAGCTTAGCCTGAAAGCTTTAACCACCATTTATTTATTTGAACAGTGCTATCTATTGTACTAACTATAGTCAAACTAACACAATAGTACGTCAGAGCGCTTATGAGCTGAAAGAGCTTTTTGTAACAGCTCTTTGTAAGATTTGTTTGTAAATCTGGTTACAAATTCTACAGTGTAATAAACGCAAATGAGTATAACCCAGCTCAGAAGACTGATTACTGCGTGTACAGTGTGTGTTTTAATGGTGACACCGTCCATGTCAGGGTCAGCGATCACTTCCCACTGAGGGCATTAATAGTATAATACGCTCTTGGGAAAATGCAAATTCAAATTGGTAATAAAAAAAAAAGTCAAAGGAAAAAAAAACTACTCTGAGGAAAAAATAATTTCTCAGTTAGTCACAATTGTGAATAACAGTCAGGATTTGATGTATAAAGTCTTGATTCCTAGAAAAAAAAACAAACTCATAGATGAAACATAACTAAAATGATTAATAGAATTTATTGTGGTGAGAAGATTTCACTGGTGTTTGTCAATTTTTAAAGTGAGAAAAAAACACACAGGAAGCATTTTTTCTTACTAAGTCAAATTTATATAAATACACATGATTTGTACATAGTTTATGCAAATGCAAATAAAAAGTCCTCAGTGATAAAAGGGCTTATTTGGCCATGCCAGAGAGCCAGCTCAACTTGAATAAAGAGGGGGCTGCAGGTTCTTGGTCGTGGTCGGCCAGTTGTCTGAAGAGGCTGCCAGGCCGGAAGCTGTCGTCGCTGGCTGCCGTGGAGGCTGGAGGAGCCTGCTGCAAGCAAACACACAGCCCAACGTTTGTTCCGGAAAACATATCAGCTGTTAGAAGACTGTACCGCTCGTCAACTCAACTGTAATGTGATGAGAATGTAGACACCAAAATCATCTTCTGTCTATTTGTGGCAGGTAGACCCTTGGTTCAGGTGTTCCAATGCTAGCATTTTTGTACATCTTCAGTGACAGCAGGCTCCATGCTAACACACTGTTTCATCAAGCTGTTTACAGTTGGCACAGTTCAACTGGAAGTGCTTTCTAACCTCACAACACCTTTAATGTTTGTGAATGTACAATAAAATTTAAAGAAGTGGGTAGATTTGTTTAACTATTTTATTAATTTGCAAGATTCTAGTCATACTTGCAGGTTTTAGGGTCACAAAATTGTAAACACTCCAATAACCATAATCCCTTGCACCAGAGAGTACATGCAGAAATAGTCTCTGGATTTCGCCTGGCATATACAGCTAAAATTTCTGTAACCATAGATTACATGTTTTCTTTTTTTCCCCTATCTCCATGACTAACTATAGGTCAGGATGTTTTACGGATCAAATATTGTTTCAGGGTTGACCTTTTTTAACTTGAATGCTTTTTGAGAATGACATTTATACTGTTAAAGATGGTCTTTGGACCAATACCTTGCAGGTGTGTATAAAGTAAAGTAGGATGTATTTAGTCCAGTGCAGAGGTAAGTATTAGGTAGGAATATGTACACTGCTTTATTCCACAGAACTTGTGACAAATACAAGGATTTTCTTGCCCTCTGTTGGTCAGTATGACAGGTAAGTATAAACTGAGTTGTGGTTCATCTAAAGCAGCTGTTTTCTCAACTAGGTTCAGTAGATTTAGAGCTTGAAAGTATGAGAACCTGTCTAATTCAAAAACAGAAAAATGTTATGGTAGAATTAAAACCTCATCATTTCAAATTCAAGACTAATGAAATTTAAGGCCTACTATTTGTAAAGCTTTTGAAGTTGTGCAGATTCTTTTTATGGTAACATGTGCAAATGAAGTGTTAGCATGGGGCTTGCTATCAGTCAAGTGCAATGCCATGACACACCAAGCCCAGAGATGATGTCAGCCCGTGTTGGGTCGTCTGAGGCCAGTGATCGGCCGTAGTTTATGCGGTGTGTCCGTGCCATCGGCTGTCATGAGCAGCCGACCGGTTGATTGAGCATGTTGATTTGATGGCCTTGAGAGAGAGCTGAGAGAGCTTTCTGATTGGCTGTTCAGGTGAAAGCTTGTGTTGGTAACTATGTAGAGTGGGCGGCTTTTGTCAAAAATGTGAACTGAATGTGAACAGCTCAAACACCCACCTGAGAAACAGTAACCTGTCCAAGTCACTCCCACCCTCCAGTGCCAACCCAATGGGGGAGTGGGGACTGGCGAGCTGGCTTCCTATTGTTGCTACAGGAAGCTAAGCTTAAATGCATTTACTAAGGTAAACTAAGCTACATTTGCTTCACGGAGGGGAGCGAGCAGGCACTGCAGCGGTGCATGTGTGGATTTTAACTCATGACATTAGAGCGCCAGGAGCAGCTCAGAAGACTGGATTTTTTCCAATTCAATTCAATTCAATTTTATTTGTAAAGCGTCAAATCATAACAGAAGTTATCTCAAGGTGCTTTACAGAAATCCAACAGATATTGACCAAATCCATGGACCAAAATCTCTCTCAAGAGCAGCGCAGGGTGACAGTGGTGAGGAAAAAACCCTTTTAACAGGACCAAAAACAAGCAGAACCCGGCTCTGGGTGGGCGGCCATCTGCCTCCACCTGCCTCAGTGCGTTTAGTTCTGATCAGACCCTTGTCAAAATGATGAAGAAAAAAACAAGCTACACAAGCATCAATCAGGTTGTGTGGTTATTATACCAACCAGCTATTTACTGAGAAAGACAGATTCTGCAAAAGGTAATGAAACCAGGTGCAGAACGTGCCGTAATCTGTGCCACGTGTCCATGGACCATGTTCAGCAGGCGATGTGAGGTGCCACTAAGCGATCTGAGCATTGGTCTTATGTGCTGCTGCTTTTAAGTGGACTTGTAGTGCACTGAGCTTACCCCCAATGTCCACCGGATGTGGCTGCATCTCGTTCCAGCTACACCGCACCTGCCGGTACTGATCGCACCTGTTCTAGCCACTCTTAAAATATCCACCAGATGTGTCAGTGATGCGTTGCACTCGCATCCCAGGAGAGTTCTTCACTCTGTTAAATATACGTGACGGGTCTATTTTTTGTACAGCAGCTTGTATCTCTGACGTGTGGAATTTACTTGTGAATGTAAATAAAGGGCTGTATTTATTTACAGTGAACGTGCGTACAAATGGCGCACCTGTCTTGATATGATCAGAGGATTGCGGAACATGGCAGGATGCTCCAGCAGAATGTTGTTGGAATAGAGACAATGTGCAGCCCAGTATCATGGCAAAGCGTATAACAAACCCACTGCTCCACCTCAGGAAAGCGTATCAGGGTCATGTTTTTTGTCTCCAAGGCTTGAAAAGTGCAGGGTTTTATGAAGTAGCAGCACTGTAACATAGCATAAAGGAAGAGAAAGAGTCAGCACGGAGGCAGGTGGGGCGGCAGGATAATTCAAACAGAGTGGCTGTTATTGATTATTTTCAGGTCGTTCAGCTGTTTCCTCACTCACATCATGTCCTGTGTGGATGTGGTGAGAGAATGACGCTGCACAGGCTGTTAGAAGATGCTCTGCTTCTGAAATGTGTCAAACGTCCCACCCGGAATGCGTGCAGCAATATCTGATGGACATTAGGGGTGCGGCTTCTTCCTGTCCACCAGCTGTGGGCAGGCATGCTTCTCCCAGTGCTATCTCTTCCCTCTAAAGTTAATGAGTCCTTGGTGGAAGTCGACCTCTTCGTTCTTAGCACAGAGCTCACTCAGTGTGGTGTATGCCAACATGTAAACATGGAGGACAGGAAGCTGTGATCTTGTTGGGGATATGTGGATGATTCTGGTGTCTATGTTGTCATCATGTAACAGTGAAGATGACAAGTTGACCAACAGGACAATCTATCAAAAACTTGATGTACTCCTTTAAGTTCACAATGATTGCCTTCTTCCTAGTTTTGGAACAATCCCAACTTGAGCTCCATCTGAGACGTTCATATTTGTACTTCTGCTGACTTTAATAAACTTTGTTTTTCAAGTGTGTCCCTCAAGATGGGATTGGTCCACTCACAATACTGCCACTGTTCTGCTGAGCTGCTGCCACCGCTCAGTTATCTCTTTGAAACCAAGGAGCCCCAGCAGGAGCTCTCTGAACAAAACTCATTTTATTTCTTTTGTAATTTTTGGGGGGATTTTTGTTTTTGGTAATTTCTTTTGTTAGGAAGAAATTATCCAAAAATTAGGAAGAAATTTGTAAAAAGTTACAAGAAAATTTACAATTTTCAAAATTACCAAACAAGTTTTAAAAAGTCAAATAATTGGTAACATAAAAAATAAATAAACAAATAAATAAATGATTTAAAAAAAACTTCATGAGAAAATAAGCCAAAAATGGAAAATAGATAACTATTAATATAAATAAAATTAATGGACAAGTAACTTACCATAAAGTTACAAAAAATAGCCTAACATCTCAATAAAGAGAAAAATATGAAGAATTTTGATTAGAAGGTGAAATAAGACATTTTGAAATCAAAGCCCACCCACAGGCTCCTGGGTTTCAAAGGGTTCCGTTCTCACAGCAACAAAGCAGCAGGCTAAGCCCGAGCAACTTTGCAGGCCCATAGAGAGCGAGGGAGATTAGTTAGCACTGAGCACAGTAGCATTCCATACCAACCTAGGAATCAACAGTTCATGTATTAATACTGCGCAAACACACTGCAAATGCACCGCTGGTCAAACCTCGGTGCTACAACACTACAGTAAGAGACTGTCACACAACAAGCACAGAAATATCAACCCACTGGTGCACTTGCCTGGATGTCCTGCACTCAAAAAAGCTGGGAAGGCAAAGCGTGTAACAGACAGCATTTACCCAGAGTGGAACAAATGAGGAACATACAGCAGAGAAATGAAGAAATAGTCATCGACATGTCAGAACAACAACACTGTAACCCTCCCGTGCACACAGGCAGCCAGACTCAGAGGTGGCTCGTGTGCAGGGTGGCTTGCTACAAGGTTCATTTGGTTGACTAAAAGTAATCCTCAACAACACTTTTTCCAGGACAAAAACGTACCTCGGCATACCGGGCCACTGCAGGGAGAAGAACGTCCCAGATTTAAGTCGAAAATTTATGAGAAAATAACTCCCAAATTTCTGAAAAAAACTCATAAAAATACTTTTTCTTAAACTCCTACACTTCTAAAGGAGCCACATGTGCTGCCTCTGCTGCTGCTGGCCGTGTCTCAGGCCTGCAGCTGATCACCACAGCAGATTCTACTTTGCCATGGGATTCGGGAACAAGGAGATCCTGCTGATTTTAGCCCAGAATCACCAGATTGTTTTCTTCTGAATCGGCTCAAGTCACAGAAACATCTCTTCAGAGTCCAGATGCTGAGGAGAAGATTGTGATTCTGGGCTCAAATCACCAGGATTTCCTTCTTACTGAATCCCACAGGAGAAAAAAATTGTTTGTATGAGTTTTTTCTCATAAATTTCAGGTTGTTTTTTTTTTTGAGAAATCAAAGACCTTAATCTGTAAAATTTGTACCCCCTCTCCCCTGGCTCTGTAATTTTTTTTCTCTCCACAGTGGCCCTTGCACACTGTCACAAAAACGACACAAAAATATACTTTGGCTGACAAAAACTATATGATGAAATATAATGATATTTTTGTCAACAAATAAAAAACTGACTAAAATGCCAGAAGTACATAAGCTCAGTTTGGATGGCAACAGACATACTAAAGATCTACTTTATTTTTAATTTTAATTTGTTTTTTATTTAATTAAGCAAAGTATAAAAACAAAAGCCAATACAAAATACAAGAAACTGAAATAAGTAGTGTAGAGCAAGTTATGTATAAAGGTCACTGACAAATAATCTAATGGGTTATTTACAAAGAAAAAAGCTGAAAAATGATTCAGCTGAACTAGATGAAAACTTTTTTCATCAACCTCTGGTTCTGGTTTTTGTTGACAAAAACTAGAATGAAACTAAGAAAAATGTGACTAAAACTGAAATGCATTTTCATCAAAAGACTGAATTAAATCACAATTGGCAGTCAAACTTAATTTCGTTCATTTCAAAATTAACTTCTTTGCTAATTTTCCACTGATTTTTCATTGATGTCTTACTAATTTTCACATAACTTCCTGCTAATTTGCTCATCACATTTTTTCCCATGTTTTAGAAATCAAGTGTAATTTGCTCAGGTTTCAAAGTGTGAAAGGCTGATTGCTAATTTTCTGGTAAATCTGTGCAAATGTTCTGGTAATTTTCTTGTAATTTTTTTCTCTGCTGACACATCACACCAAATCCCATTAAAAAACATCTGGCATTTTACTGAAAATAAATATCCTGCAAAAAATTATTTAAGACCTATTATCTAATCCATCTAATCCAGGGGTTTAGCAACTTTTTATATTCTGAACACTCAAGTTGAGTTTCGCTAAACCACAGACCCCATTTAAAGTGATATTGCCTTATAGGGACATTCATATTAACACATATTTTGTCCATTCACAGCATTTAAACACAAGCAATCTGATCCAGCATCACCGATATGGCCTTTAAATATGCCATTATAAACAATCTTTACCATATTTTTTGCTAATATTTTGAGTATATTTATTATTTATTATTTTAAAGAATTTTTAAACTAATGTTCTCGATCTTTTCATAATAATAATATCCTGGAATAATGTTCTACATTTATGCTAATAGCCCATTTTCCCCTTGTGAAATCATGTGAATTTGCTCATGTTTCAAAGGGTTAATTGAAGATTTTTGTGCCCATGACAAATTAATTTAAGTGAGCAATTAAACTGGGCAAAGTGAACACTACACCGTCACATTGTGTTCTTTCCCCCTCTCATCCTTTCACCACTGCTCAGCGAAACCTCTTTTCTTAGGCGTTTCAATTTTGATTTCATCTTTTCCTGCCAATGTGTCAGGTGGATTTAAAAAAAAAAATTAAAAAGAAGAAAAAAAATGACGTGTCACTACAAATATTGGCCCATGTTTGCCGAGTGCTAATTCACCGCGCTGGTTATGTGTGTCACTGAGCAGCAGCTTTAGCTACCGAGTCCCTGCTCTGCAACTCACCAGTGAGCGAGTGGCGTCGCTGCCCCTTGTGGCCGACTTGGTTTTGCGCAAATTGGACATGCTGAGAGGCAGCAGGCCGAACCTAGAGAAGAGGAAAGTGTCAGTGATTAGATCAACATAAAAATTAACTTTCTTTATCAATTCTCAATTCATTTCCGTCTTCAGAAATGTTTCTGCAAATCCCTGTCAGATGTAAGTGGTAGAGACATGAAATTTTGAAGATTGGTTGCAAGTTGTGTGCAAATGCTACCTAAGAAATTTGCCCCCATCAGGCACTATAATTAAAGTGAAAATTAAAAAAAAAAAAAACCCTATGCCATAAGTCATTTCAAACTCTACAAATTTTTCTCAAGAATCCATGAGGTCCACCATACTGGATTATCCGCCATTTTTATTTTGGCCAATCATCATGTTCACATAAGTACCTGAAACATACCCTGAAAGTTTCATTCAAATCAACCACTAGGGGGCACTATAAATGCAAAAAATGGGTGTGGCACAACACAAATCTATAAATCAGAAATAGTTTGTCCAGTCATTACAAGACTGGTAGGATACGTCCACATCAGTACCTGAAACAGCCTGAAAATGATTTTTAGTGAAGCTGTTGAAGCTTTTGACTTCTAATGGGCTTTGTTGGCTGGAATCCCAGAAGTGCCACTTGTTCATTTGTAATTTTGACATGTCCTCATCAGGAAGTGGATGGTCATAAATTTTTGTTTAAGAGAATAATCGCAAAGGCAAAAAAGTGCAAAAACAAAAACATGGTAGAGTAGGGGTATCTCAGAGACTACATGCATTTCTCAGGCTTTGTTCCTCAACTATTTGGTCTTGTAAATGCTCTTCTGTTATAATTTCAAATGGAAATCTTGTCTAGCAGCAAGATTTTTATGTAAAACTGACAGCACCCTCTTCCTGTTATGGATCAGAATACAATTCAGCAGACCTGTGACCAAATCCAACCTGGCTGCTCACACTGTACAATGTCATGTAGAGGTCAGTTCCATCAATAATTTACTCTGAAGAAAAGTTCTTACAAACCTGATCTGGCTGCTGGCCAGCGGCAGGATGTTATAGGGCTCTTGGGAGTTCACGTTGCTGGTTCGTGAGGCAAACTGCTTCTCTGAGCCTGTCAACAAGCCCAGGAGCACCTGAAACACAGATGATGAGGATCATTCCAAAAAAGGTGGCATATCACTGTTAAAGAGGCAGAGACAACATGAGACAGAAGGCTGTTCCACACTGGCCCAACAGACTCACATTTCCATTCCAAACAGGGCTTAACAATTCATTAAAATATTATCAAAACTGCGATATGGCCGTGTGCAATATCCAAATGTATTTGTTTGGTGCAGACCCCAGCAAAAGTCATATCATCATTTTAACATTTTTTCAGTGACCACAAATATTCTGATGCAAAAAATAATAATTTCCACACAAATCAAGAATCATATCACAATATCTGTCAAAATAATAGATTTGTTCAGCCCTAATTCCTAAAAATTGGCAGTTTGCTTTTGAAAATAGCATGGCACAAAAATGACAAACTTGTTCCCACTGCTGTGAGAAGAAAGAAGCAGAGGACTGTGGGGTTGCCTGTGGCCCCTGGGAGGGCTCTGGCATTCAGCTGCTGCCTAGTAACATCAGTCAGGAACAGGCAACCAGGCTCAGCGCCTCACGCCCCCACAACCTGTCAGACTTCCCCATTTTTTTGGAAAGCTCATTTAAATGCTTATGAGAAAAATCTGAAATCAATCCAACATCAATGATCTGACATTCAAATATATCATTTTTAAAAAAAGCATATTTTAAAATTAGTAAAATAATTAATTAACTAATAAGCCACAAATTTACAATAAAATTTACTAAAAATACAGTAAAAAATTACCATAAAACTATATTTATCATTTTAATACCAAGAACATAAGATTTCCAAAGATCTAGTACAAAAAAAGAAAACTGCAAAAAGTTCCTCCAAAAAATGAAAAAAATGAAGTGAATTTTCTTCAGCGGGCGAAATAAAACCTTACAGGTTGTTCATCTTTTGGACCTACTGTACGTTGATCCATTCATGGTAAAACTAAGTTTGGCCCAAAATGTTTTTTTTCACCCGAGGTCCCCGAATGTTTAGGAACAGCACTGGTCAGGACAGGAATGCCTTTGCACATTTTTGAAGGAAATTTCAATGGTCTAGTAGTTAGTAGAAAGTAACTGAGCAAATCACCATGGTGATGCGTGATCTCACCCATGTAGCTGGTTGTAGTTGGTTTTCAAAGAATAGACAGGTGCAAAGTCTGATTGAGCATACCAAATAGGGGAAAACACTCCAAAAGCAAAACTGACACAGCTTGTTGGTGTTGGATGGTGTTTGCTGGGTCAGTGTCCAGCAGCAGCTTAATTACAGCAAAGTTAGACCACTAATAGAAAAACAAAGTTGACAAACCAACACAGTGTCACTTGCTAAAAATAAACTGATAGTGTCTACATTCTTGCAGGATGTTCAGAAATGGGATATCTTAAGAGTTCTAATTTAAATTGTAACATCTGAGTTAAACCACGTTCTGTTGTGTGTAATCATAATGGTGGCTGCCAGTACCGAGGTCCTCTGTGACAGGCGATTGAGGTTGGCGTTGAGCGGCGGTGTGAACACATCCAGGTCGAAGGGGTCGATGTAGCTCTCCAGCCAGTCGCAGACCTGCTGAATCCTGGAGAGGCGCAAAACACAGGCTGTTCAAGAAAAACTCATTCCAGAGTTTTTTAAGATCTCATAATGGGGGAGCATGGATTACATTTTAGTATTTATAATTCTAATCCTGTTTCTTGATGGAGCTTCAGCCAATCAGAATTCATCATAGCTACCGGGGTTGGGGTTTACCTGGGGTCTTGGTGAGATCGGGAGCTCTTGCCATCTTCATGTCTGGTGCCCAGTGTGGTGCTGAGATAGCGCAGATCAAACAGCAGCTGCAAGGCCCTGTTCTGGGTCATAGGGAACAGGCACTCCTGTGGCCCAGTGAGGGCCAGAGACAGAGAGAGGGAGGAAAAAACAAGCCATTCCGTTAGCCATGTGTGGTGCACTGCTTGGTGCGAGGTTTGCACTGCTTGATTGTTAAATCCAAAGATGTGACAATTATAGCACTTCCCATAGTCCCTTCCTCGTCTTCCAGTAAGAAAGTGTATGTGTATTTCTGGAGTAAAACTCGTAAAGGTTTAGTTCACCCTTTTTGAAAAAATGATATTATTTCACTTACTTCAAAGTTGTTAAGTAGCCCAGCAGTGGTGCTATGTTCCTCTCATTGTTACTGCGTGCTGGATACTGGCTGGATGCTCCACATGCTAACTGTTAGCCTCCTGCCATTGAGCTGGACTTCCCCCCAGCTAACATTCTTAAAAATAACAGCCCCCCCCATCAAATCTCTTGCTTGTTTTGAAGAGGTGTGACTGACTGATAAAATACACAAGTGTTTCTGACACTCAAATCTGCAATCCTTTCTCAGCAACACTGATAAACGAGGCCCAATGTGTGTGTGCACGTGTGTGTGAGTTACTTTGTTCTGGGTTTTCTGTGTGAGGCTGTGGTAGTGGTGGATGGCCTTGTCGAGGCATGTGTGCAGAAGCTCCTGCAGGGTGGGCCGAGGCAGGGCGTGGCCCCCGACTCTGTTCACCTCCAGACACAACTGGAACAACAGTGACTGGACAAACCAAGACGGCTGGAGAGGACACATGAGTTTCGGCATGAGATGCTTCAGCAGGTTCAAAGTGCCATTTCTCCTTTACAAATGCAAAACCATCTGGTTGCATGTTTTCTGTTTGTATATCTAGCCAACAGAGAGGACATGTCAAGTGACTGACCTGGACAGGGAGTCTGATTTTGGATGTGACGCTGCTGCCTGATTCGGTCTCTTCTTGGATCTCCAGATCCTCCCAGCCAGTGGCTGTGGTTAGGATAGCACCAGCAGACTCGGCATGAAGGGCTGTGGCAAACTTATCCAGCAGCACCTGTGCAAACACAAACAGAAAAGAGCATTTCCACACAGTCCCAAAGTCGCAGTTCTGAACATTCAGAAGTGTTCAGACATTGCTAGCCCTTTTCACACTTCACATTTCTTAGCACTGGGCTAACCTGAGGAGGTTAGCATCAATTCATAACCCAGACTCCTTAATCCAGTAAGCCCTAGTTTACAGCCTGACATTCACACTGAATGACTGCCCCATTTCCACTCCATTATTGAGTCTGAAATTACCCTGGGTTAGCTCATTTCACTAGGCGGAGAGTTTTGAATTCTGCTAATTAATCACTAGTGACTAGTTATCAAAAGCTGGGGACAACCCTGTTCTGAAGCAGGGTTTAACTTGTCCTGGGCTAAGGGTGGCCATATTCCAAATTCAATTTTGCAAGAAATGACTGTAATTTCAGGGCTAACAGGGGCTAAGCCCAAGCGTCGTGTGAAAAGGGCTGTTGTTCAGGCTGTCAGAACTCATTTTAATATTCACATTTCACTGAAATCACCCCATCTTGCTCGCTGTATGCATCAAAAACAGCAGTTATTCTATTTTTACAGTTGGCTGAGGTGAATACATCTCTGCCTCTGCATGCCCTGGCTCCATAACCTCTCAATCTACACTCCTCTACTAGCTTGCTGGTTTGTTGTTACCACACATGAAATGAAATGCCAATATAAATCATTCAAAAAAATTGCAGAAAAAAAATCAGTATCTAAAAAAAATCTAAATCTGTATCACACTGTGCATTCATTGCACATACTATACTGGTCTATATCTATGTAGCTAACCTGGAATTAGATAAACACTCCAATCCTTTTACTGTCTTTTCTCTGTCAAACAGGATTCTACACTCCATACAACATGTAGAAAATAAAAATCTGCCCAAAATCACATGTGCAAGAAAAAGTCTCTGACTTTGGAGAGGGCGGAGCTCCAGATGCGATAGGCCTCCATGCTGCAGCTGAGGAGCTCCTCCTTCAGACCTGCCCACTTGGCCTGGGCAGGGCTAACCTCCATGACAGTCTTGGCTTTTCCCAGTTTCCTGCCCTGCCTGGGGGTCCCCTTAGCCACGGCCTCGACTCTACTGTGTTTTCCCAGGATGCAGTGCTTCAGGTTGGGGCAGAGCTCACCCATGGACTGGCACAACCTGGCCATGAAAAGGACTGAACTGAGGCGGGTGGGGCTTGAGTCAGGCGAGGCCAAGGCTAGTTCTGAGCGGATGGAAGACAGGATGTGGCGAACGCAGGCCAGGCAGCCCTCCTGCAAGACCTCTTCCACTGCCGCCGAGTCTGTGAAGCGATCAAACGAGGACATGGAGGCTCCATCGGTGGATCCAGGGGTTGAAACTAGAACTGAGGTGGACTCAGACCCTGCCAACAAGAGACAGACAGAGAGAAAAGAAACCACTTCTGATCACTAAAAGGTAAAGGATACATTTCAGAACAGTCTTTAACTACTCAAAAACATAAGGTGTTTTTTCACTGGGATATAGAGATTCTTTAGGACTGCCACATCAGAATGAATTCTTTCAGTATTGCCTCCATTTCTCAGGTGACTAAACGGGCTTTCACATAGCGCGCGGTTTGGTCGGTGCACTGCGCTGGGTACAGCGCTGGGTGCTGTGCAGACTGGCGCAGAGTGGGTGCTGAGTACGGCGGCGAGGAGGGCGCACGTATGCGCGTTGTGCACGTATGTGGCGCTGGTTGCTATGCGACCGATACAGACGCTAAGAAGTAGTTCTGTAGTAGTTCCGTTCTGCCGCACTTTTTCTCTGGCGGACAAGACAGGCTGTATTTTCTCATTTCATCTTATTTCACCTGTTACCTGTTGTGTGTGAGACTTCACATGGGATTTTATGATAAATGTATGACTATACTGCATTGTCTTTGCAAGAGCAGTGCATATCCCATGATGTCAATCATATAGATTTCTACATACATACACCTCCTGTCCATTTAGAAAATCATTTGCTTCAGTTTACAAGAGTATTGGTCTTTAATTGCAGAAAAAAAGAAAAAAAAAACGTATATTTCTAATCATATATAATCATATATATAAATATGTAATCATATATCTCTGCCAGTTTTTTCCTAAATTGTGGGATATCTCTCTCCATGCCTGGGCTTTTTTTTAACAATATCACGGTATGACTGCAGTCTGGTGTCCCAAAGCTCTGCATGCAGAGAGACAGCCACGCTGATGCTTTCCTCCATTTTTGTTGTGCCTTTTTGCCAAAATCCGCCTATTTTTTTCCGATTCCAATATTCTCTCCTATTGGACGCGCCGAGGTGGGCGCTGCGCCCAAGTTAAAAATTTTCAACTTGGGCGTAGCGCCCTGTCCCGCAGCGACGCCCTGTCCCGCAGCGACGCCCTGTCCCGCGGTAGCGCCCTGTCCAGTGGCGGCGCCAGCCTAGTGCTGCGCCCTCCTCGGCACAGAGCTGAGTGCCGTGGCGCCCAGTGACCACATACACAATTAATGGCTACGGCGCCGAGGTCGGCGCTGAGCGCCCGCTATGTGAAAGGTGCTTAACGCTGCAATATGCAACATGTTGGCATAAGTATACCTATAAATACATGAAGCGATAGTTCAGGATGTTTTGGGATGTGTTTCATAAGTGTTATAAGCATTTCATGTGTGTGGCCACCAGGCAGCTGGTTGTGGCTACTGAGCCGAGTCTAGTAAGCACAGACAGGGAAATCACAGCAAAAACAGCAAAGGAGAGTAGTAATGTCAGGATCAGATTATACAAAATCAGATTTTGACACAATTTTGTCATGGCCGACACATTTCCAACATTGTGCCCCGATATGAAGTTGGTGGTTGAGTCCTGGGTGGATAAAAATTGTGTGGTGTGACATGATCCAAGAAGTGAGATTTGTTGTCCACACAGCCCATACTGAAAACTGAAAAGGTCCATGGTCTGAGGCAGCCATACCTTTGTCCTGGGTGGGGAGGTAGTGCTGCAGGTCATCCAGCCTGGTCTTCAGCTTGGCATCCATGGAGGAGCAGAAGTTCTGAACGCAGGGTGTCAGGGCCTGGGTCTTCATAGCAAGGCCACTACGCTGCTGCTGCTGCCCACGCTGGGTCACACTTACCCAGCCCGCATCACTCAGCAGGTCCCCCGGAGACTCCGACCATAGGAAGGAAGCCACATCCACCTCGTACTGGGCCCCGCGGCTAGAGCCAGGGCAGGGGTTGGAACCAGATGAGGTAAGCAGCGAAGGATGGGCCGTCTGGGCCTCCAGGTCCCTCAGAGCTGAGGACAGGAGCTGGGTGGAGCTTGCTGAGATGGCTTCAGTTTCCTCCTTGGTGATGACCTTAAAGAACAGGAAGGAGGAACACAGACACTTAAACATGTAACAAATATTAGGGATGGGAATTGGCAGGGAATCCCAAATGAATACGACTTGATCCATGACACTTGGGTTCCGACGTGATATTTATTGCAATTCTGTAATTACTGCGATTTTGTAAGTACGTCCATTCGATATTGTGCAATTTCAGAAAAAAAAAAGTTTACAATTATTGTAATTAATGTATAAACATGAGAAATAAAATTATGGAAACTAAATTATAAAATAAGTAAAATTAAGTAATAAAAATTTAGATTAAAATAT
>OMLB01008883.1:10188-42249 GCA_900302555.1 Myripristis jacobus | reverse complement strand
CTGTCCTGAGAAAATGTGTTTGAAAGTAAAACGGAACGGTGGCGGAAAAGATGAAAGAGTGAAAGGAGAGACAGATAACAAAAAAAAATAGTCGGGGCGGAAAAGAAGGATAAGCGCAGAGAAAACCTGCAAGCGGGAGCAATGCAGAGACTGTTAAGCAGACAACAGGCCGAAAAAAAGACAAAAAGAACAAATAAAAAAGCGACAGCAGGGCACAGAGAAGAAATGAGTGAGAAAGATGGAAGAGGCGAAGGGGCAGACAGTGCTGGGGATGATAGAGAAGGTGTAAAGGCATGGTGATTGGAAAAAGAGTGAGCAGAAGACAAGAGAAAAGGCAAAAAAAAACAAAGTGACAGAGGCAGTGCAGTGGGAGAGAGGTGAGAGTGGAAGACTGAGAAGAAGAGGTTTGAGGATTTGCTGACAAGAGGGAGAGGCACAGACAAGAAAGAGAGACAGAGAAGGTAGAGGGGTGAATAAAATAGAGAATTAGATGGTAAAAGGTGAGAGATGGAAAGTGAAGAGTGTGATGGAGAACTAATGGCAGGATGGATGATGGAGGGAGCGGGGCTGTGAGCCTGCATTTATGTGACTACTAGATGCATATTTATAAGCGTTCAGGAATTGAAATGTTTGTGTTTCCATTGTCATGCATTTTTCCATGCATGTCTTTGTGCCAAAGTGTGTGTATTTTTTGTGTGTGTGTGTGTATGCACGTCTAATTATACCGGACATTCAGGAGGGAGAAACCTTGAACAGAGCAGGAGAATGTTGCATTTTTGGCCAGACCCAACTCACACTAATGCAAGCCTGTGTGTAAAAGCATGAATTAGTGAGTGAAAGCCACACTGTACAACGTTTTTTATTAGTTAATTAAGTCCTTGAGCTTGTACAGAACAAATTGCACCCACTGGCGATTCAATGCGCCAAGTAGTTTTGCTGCTGGAGCCCCAGATGGTTCCAGTGTGACCAGGCCTCTCACATTCTTGTTGCGAGGGCCGACATATATCACAAGACAAGATAGATTCTTGGCGTGCTTGAGATGACATGAGTTACGTCGCAGATACAGCAAAAGCGCCAAGTTTACAGTGTTGTTCACAATAATGGCAGACAAAGATGCAGCTACCTCATCCACCAAGCCTGGAAGAGTTCACTCCCCAGAAAGTCTGCAAGCAAAAAGGGAAAGTGATAAACACAGCAGCAAAACAAGAATTGTAATCAGGACTGTACTGAATTTGTGGTGGCAAATAATGAGAAAGCAAAGAATCAGGTCTAGCTCAGGAAATGGCTCTCTTTTTGCTGAGCAGGTGAGACGGTGTCTCTCACAGATAGCCTTATCTGTGAGGCACTGGCACCGCCACAAAATACAATTGATCTCAATCAGTCTCTGTTGCTTTGCCTAAGAGTTGCACATCACATCATGTGAGACTGAGGCACTCTCAGTTGTGAAAATGAAACTGGAAATCTTGCAGTTTGCTCCAAATTAACATGTTAGTAATGATGTCTGTAAGCAGTCAATTAAGACTTTTAACTATTCAGATGTGTGTAAATCTGCCCAACATTCGCATAGAAAGTTAACATGCAGTATAAATAGTGGCTTACTGCCCTCTTTTATCATTAACTTCCACTGGAGATGTTGCTGTCACTTTATGAAAAGACAGATAATTAAAGGTGCACTATTCCAAATGCTCAAATGAAGTGAGGACTGTCGAGACTCAACTGACAAAGATCTGGAACAAGCACATAAGCACATCTCTTCAGTGGACTCTAGTAGTGCACCTTTAATTCATAATGCATTAAGGTCACCAACCACAGCCAAACGATGTGATTTGCGGATAATATGCAGATTTAATCCTGCTCGGGATGTCATACTTCACTGCCTCAATTAAATGGCTTAAAAATGGGTTGTAGCGTGTAATTCACAACTGTGCCCCCATCTTGGGCCAAGCCAGGTGAGCTGGGATTGACTCACGTTAGTGCACCTTTGACTTCTGATTGGCAGAGCCGACTACAGACATGATGCTGCTGTTGCATTACTTCTGATTTGCAGAAGGACTCTGGGTTTATCACTGCTCACTGGTCTGGATGTGTAATATTTATTCTATTTCATATACATTTATGTACCACTGTGAAATGTTTACCATCTCTGAAAATGCATACATTTGCTATTCATAGATAAGGCCTCCAACTGAGAGAAGCTACTAAATGTACCAATTCATAAGCAACTTGGGAAAAAAAGAAAAAAAAAGAAAAACAATAATAAGAGGAGAATTTCATGGGGCTGGTAAGTCTCCCCACTCATCTGTCTTGCCAATACATTAATCTGAATGGGACCTGATGAGGGGTTGTCAGCTACATGCTTTGCCAGCGTACAAGCTAGGTGCTGCCAGCTCTTGTCACGTTAACTGTCAGTGCCTTTACAAAGCCAGTTTATTCGCCTTACTCTGAAATTGCTGACAAATGGTACAAAAATGTTGCAGGGATTGATTCATCATTCTCAACCCAAGGAAAGCTGCCGTTCCATGACGAAAGAAACAGCCATTTACTTTTTGCTCTGCAAGGACTCACCACTATGAGTACTCCACACAGCTCTCTGAAGTGGCATCCAATCTGATTGGCCAAGGAGAGCACAACAGAGAGGAGAGTAGGCCAACGGCAGGGCAGTGAAGCATTGATAACAGGCTTATCACCGGGGGGAAAATAGAGAGACCAAAAACTTTTTTGGAGCACGGCCTGAATCAGCCACTGACTGACCACTCAACTGGTGGATCAACATCATACTGGCCCCGTGGCCCTGTGTGACAGAGTAAAGATGATCACCAAACCCTGGAATGGCTACAAGAATACCAAAGTAATGACAAAAAATTGGCGCAAGGCTGCATCCATTTCTCAGTGGCTCACGTGTTTGTGTGTGCAGACGTGCTTCTGGTGCATACATGACCCAGCAATGAAAAACTAGCACATAGTGGAAGATACACATTTTTGCTATATTTTGCAATTTTGTCGCATGCATTATTGATGTTTCCTTTAAGATTTTTTGAGCTTTACATAATCGGGGTCAATAAATTATTCTCTTTGAATTATTAATCACTGAATCAAAAAGTTGCATTTTGATCCAACTTTATCTGATGTTAAATGGGTCTCCTTTAAATTTAAATTAGTCTGACTACATGGCATTTGGTCACGTTATGTGCATTGTTGCATACTGCATGTTATTATATTGCGAGTTTATGCATGCCCACTGCTGCCTGTGTGCCTGCATTCGTGTGGGTGTGTGTACAAGACGGAGAGGGCTGTCTGCTGGCCATTGGCCCCACGCCTATCAGTTTGCAGTGATCAGTCTTGCCTGGCTGTTGTCTGTCCACTGCCAGCTGTCAAAGGGCCTGCTCTGGGCATGCCCACTGATGAGAGGCTGCAGCCATGCTCTAGAATCAATCCAACACTCTAATAGGTCACGAGTGGCTGCACAGTGCTTGCCAATAGCTTTTGGTTGGGAGAAAGAGTGGAGGCGGGAGTGGTGGTGGTGAGAGAAAGAGAGACAGAGAGTGAGGTAGCGGTATGTTTTCATCATCAGATAGCAAGCTTGGTTGGCAAGTGCTGTGAAAGACAGGACATTAATTGACATGCTACTAATTTGCCTCTGCTAGTGATGGCTTCTGACTCTAGTGGAGTGGCGTCCAACTTAGAGTGAAACCAAACACCTCCCAACACTCCCTCCTGCTCTCTCCTTGTCTCTCTCTCTCTCTCCACAAATCATTAGAGCCCCCTACTTTTAGCCCTAATTATGAATAAATGTGTACACACTTAATGAAATTCCCTAAGTGAGGAGGCAGAACAGAAGGAGAAGGAGATTCATTGGAGGACTACGAATTTTGTTTTTTAAATACCAAGCAGTTGGTGCTCAGCAAATGTTTCAGTTTGCATAGCAGCTTCAGAGCTGTTCATCTTCTCAGAAAGAAAAAAAAAGGTTTGATACAAATGGTTTCTAATTAAACATATACAAGCTGCTTGGTGCACTGTTAAGTCATCTACTGTAAAGGAACAGAGAAAGTCTAGATAGGCAAAAATGAATAAATTTTTTTCCTCCCAATGCTGTTTGCCTTTTAGGCACAGAGGAATCAACAGCGTGTTTTTATTTCTTTGAAGTTGTCGCTCTATAGCACAAACATATCTAATTGGGAACATGAAAAGAAACATTTTTGATCATTCATGTCAAGCAAGGGACTTCACATTATCATTATTTTTTTGGGATTGACTGTCATTCAAAATGCAATAAAAATCCCAGATTTTAGTTGATTTAACATTTTCTTTCAATTTTCAATTTTCCTTGCATTTTCATTCCACCCTTCAAAAAACAGAGCTTTTATTCTATCTATCTATCTATCTATCTATCTATCTATCTATCTATCTATCTATCTTTACATATATATGTAGAGATAGATAGATAAATAGATATCAGTGATTGGAGGAGATCATTGTTTTCCCATGTATTTACACGAGAGAGATCTTGAACTGTGACATGTGAGTTAAGCAAAGTAAGACCTCGTCAACTCCTGTGCAAAATGTCACCCGTGCCATAACCTTTTACAATCAAAGGCTTAATTCATTCATTCAGCGAATGATTCATTTTTCTGTAACCCAGGGTTCCACACTGATGTTATAAATAACCAGTGGCTATTGTGAAAACAGCAGCACAAAGGCCACAGCTTTTGCAGCTCAGAAAAGTTAAAGCTCAAATGGCACACCATTAGAGGGATCCGTTCTGAAGGAAAATGTCACTTCTTACAGTTCTGCAGAGGTAGCCATCACACAAATCCCACTATTTTGTTTGATTGCTGCACGGCCTCACAGTGGTGTTTCATCAGCCAAACAAGGGCATTTTGAAAATCTTGCTGCTCTAATACATTAAAATGGCAGGCTAAGGGCAGACTACAATGGTCAACTCTAAGGTGGCGATCACAGTGCAATTATGAAGGCATAAGTGACAAAGTGCAGCACTATGCTGGACAGACAATTTCAGCACACACTGCGTATTGCTCCATTCGGTTGCTGGGAAACAAGCAGCTCTTGAACTTCATGTTGCTGCCACTTTGCTGATGTAAATCCTGCCTTATTAGATTCTGACACTTTTGATTGGTCAGGCTGTTGTGAAGTGACAATGACAAGTGCAGCGTTTCAAGCCCCCCTCCGGCGATGTCAGCAAAGAGGATATAGATTTTGAGCAAGAGGGCAAGAGGTCCGACGCATGACAAGAAAATCCATCACTTTTATACATGACATAGAGCTCGGCTATTCATGTGCCATCAACCTACATCATCAAATCATGCCCAGAAATATTAGAAATTGTTTTTTACAAGACATTTTGAGTTAAACATGCTGCAACATTGCTGGCATATGACTTTACTTCAAATGTGCTGCAACAAATAAGCCTTGTATTACTTCACTGGTGGAAGAAAAAATACTTCCAACCTGATCAAGGGCCGAGTGGCCCTTATTTTCTTCATAAATGCTGACGAGAGTAGCCCCTTAGACAACCCACTTAGTCTGGTCTGTGATATCATGACATCAATCACTTTCAAAACTCTTCCTGAAACTTTATAGTGAGGTACAATTTTCTCCACCAATGACTGTCTCATTCAAAATGATCTTAGCAATGCAGGAAGTGTGACCACACCCCTTCCAGTGATTTCAAACAGGACTTGCAACTAAATTTTTAGTTTACCTGATAAAATGGGAGCCCACAGCTAACAGACAGCTGATACAACCTATCCAGGCTCTGATTAACCTGCTGTATGTGAGATTAGAGAGATAAAGGTTTGATTTGTTTTAGGGCCCAGTTTGCCCAGTATTTATATAAGTAAGTGTGGTGAACCACTGAAATAGAATATAAACTGTCAGCTAATATGGAAACTACATGATATCGGGTCCCACATGAAAGCAACAATGGCACAGTCACATTTTTTAACCCACCATGTCAAAAACAAATATGTGTTGTATTGACTAATGGTGCATACAGACTGTGACTACTATAGTGGTAAACAATGAAGCAAAGCGAGCCATCGTAATATAGTCCAGTCATTTTATGAAAAAACCTAGGACAAATTGCAAGGGAAGCAAACTCAACTGATTTTGTATCCTCAGTATGTCCTGAGTGAGGGAAAAAAAAGTCCCAAGGAATCCAACTGGTGGAAAGTTTTGAAAATCACCTATATATGACCATATAATACCAGGTGAAAGGGGTTCAAAATTTTACTTTCAGATATCACAATAAAAATTCACAAGTTGATTACCCACACAAAGACAAAAAAAGTCAATTACAAGTTCTTTGAATTATTCTGTTTACACATGCATATCACACATTATCTGATTTGATATGCACTAATTGGAATAAATGCCAGAACAGAACAGTGAATTAAAAGGTTACTATATATGTAGTAACGTTGAATTAAATCTCACTCCAAGGTTTTTTGAACAGTTGGCAGCTCTGGGTTTACCACATGGCCACGTGGTCACAAGGGTGGCAAGCACATTTAAAGTTTCTTCAGAAACTTTACTAAGTCTGGTTTTTTTATTATCTCCCAAGTAATTACAAATCCTGAAGAGCGGTCAGCCTATTTCAGGGCAGATGTGTGTTCACTCTTGATTCCTGTGCTGTGCTCCCTATTTTTTCTGTATGTGTGAAGTCTCAGGGCAGTGATGCATGTTTGTTTGTTTGTGACACAGACACTTAGAGGTGAACATATAACTGCACTGTAATTCTAATTGTACCTCTCACAGCCTCATAACATGATGCATTTATTTCATTATTCTCTCTCATATGGATACAGAAGGCTTTCCTGGGGTCACTAATTGGACACATTATTGACCATCTATTCTTTATTCTTCTGAACAACCCTGTTAATTTAGTCAAAACAGGCCAGCAACTATAGCTGCTCATTTGTCTTGAGGCATTTTCTCCACCTCTTAAAAGCACAGTGACAGGTAGGTTTGTGGTAAGTGTTCAGTAAACATGAAGTCTTCATTTTTGTGTCAGAAAACAAAACACAAAAATGTTTCAGTTTTGTTGTGCTGGGTGACTGAAATTGACTTCACCGACATGAACAAGTCTACATATTACGGCTTCTACAGCTAATCTACTGTAGCCTATTCTTACTGTATTGCTCATAAAGTCAAAGTGCATCTTATTCCTCTGCAGCAGCCTGTGTGTCAACCTTGATGGACACTGACAATCATTCCTTTTGTTGTAAAAGTGAGAAATCACATAAAGATGATGGCTGGATGATAAACCTTACAAATTTTATGGATGACTTAAAGCACGGCGGCCCCTGCGGAGTAATTTCCAGATGGAGCACGTCTCTCTTATTCATTTCTTATTAGTGTGTTATCTTTTCCCTCTCAGACTGTTTTGCATTTGGACAAACAGGCTAACACAGCAGCATGGGTTTCTCAGGGTGGTAGATTTAGGGCATCCTAATAAATACTCATTTGTCTACCATTAAATACCAATTATATTTATTTTGTTACATCATTCAGTCATCTCAGTAATGTACTCCTTCAGATACAGTATGTGTCTGACCATTATCACCTCTGAAAATACATAGCCTGCTAATTGAGTCATATGTGCTAAAAGTAATTTCTTTCTGTTCCAGCCATATCAGACATATGAGGTACATGAACACACCAAGAAAAGTGACTGAGTGTGTTGGAAGTATTATTTTATTTCATTTTGCTTTATTCTATTTATGATAGGCTACTCAGGTTTCTGAAATGTGATGTTCACGGCTACAAAGCATGAAAACCATGTAGGTTAAGTAACATGGTGTACTGAATGAGCTGTAGTAACATTAGTTGTTTTTTTTTTTTAACAATTCGAATACATCATACACATTTCTGGATTTTCAATTTTGTCTATGTCTTAGGTGATGTTTTGATTTAGATTTGGTTTTGTTTTAGTTTAGTTTTTCATTAGTTAGTTGGACTAAAGCATTGCTATATGAATTCTCTCACCTTTGTTTTGTATTTGCAGGTTAGCTCTCTAACTCTTGATTCATGAGGAAAAAAAAATCTTACAGCCTCCATTTTGTCATTATTTCTGCGTGTGAAGCATTTGAAGGCACGGACAAGTCCTAATTACTGACTGAAATTTGAGTTTACAAGGAGCCAAGATTATTATAGTTAACTAAAACTAAACCAAACACTAAAATTAGGTGTGGAAACAAAAATATTTAGTCAACTGAAATAAAAAGTTGACTTTAGAAAAAATGCAAAAATTAACTGAGATGATTTTGTGTGCTCTCAAAACTAACTAAAATTAAATAAAAACATATAGGGGATGTGTTTAGTTTTCGTCTTTGTTCATTTGGTCAAATTTGTCACCACAACAAGCGTTAGGAGGTTTTGATGCTGTTTATTGAGACTGAGATGTCGACATGACTGATTCACAGTGTTGATTTTACATTTTAATACCTATTCTTAAAAATCTAGACCCTGACAGATACAACCAATATACAAACTAAACTAAAACTAAACATTTTGAAACAATAAACACAAAAATGAAACAAAAAACACTGTAGAGACTATTATGAATTGAAAACAAACATTAAAAAACTAAATGAAAACTAAAAAGCCTAATGAAAAATACAAAACTATGATGAATGTATGAGGAGCACGTGTGCAGGTAGCGCCCGCCTGCCCGCGCGCTGCAAGCAGCCTGTCAATCATCGGCGCATGTTGGTCACCTGACCCAAACTCCGAGTCACGTGACTGATATTCCATCCTCGCCATTTTGCAATGTGGGAGAGAGAGGCCACTTTTTATGGCTAACGAGTGAAATAAAGCAGTTTTTTTATGTGTTGAGGCCAAAGAGCGCCGAGCGTTTCCGCACCAGTGAGTATATAACTACTGAAATACAGCCTTACGCCGCTCCGTCATTTATTAACCGAAACGATAATTAAAATGCCCTTGCACCAGCGTGTGTAACTAAACTGTTAGCACTGGTAGACTCGTGTGTGTGTATGTGTGAGTGTGTGTGCGTGTGTGTGTATGTGTGCGTATGAATAGCAGGCACCAAGCTAACTGGCTAACATATAAACTGTGGGCTCTGCTGTCTCGCTGTTTGTTTTGTTTGTTTGTTCGTTTTTGTTTTGTTTTTTCCTCCACATTTCCTATGAAGCTTCACGCTGCCTCCATCATGAGAAACATGAGCCAGACATTTTGGTGGAGAGTCTCAGTGTGAGAGAGGAGGCTGCTCCTAACTTCTGTCTACTAGGGGTGTGCAAGTGGAGGAAATATTTTTAGACTCTGACATAAGACTGTCAGATGCCCGTCTGTGTCTGGTGGAAGTGTGTGTCTGCACAGCGGCAAAGCCAAAATCATCCTGCGGGGAAAAAAAGAAACAAAAAACTTGTTTGTGTCAAGTTTAGGTCAGAAGGCCGGTCTGTGTGTGCCCTAGCAGCTGGCAGAGTTATGATTTATCAATAACTTGATTTATGTCTGGTTTTCCTTGTTAGGGCAACACATTCCTTATGGAGGCATTTCACTAACAAATGTCCAGTGTTATTAAATTCAGTTTCTGTAAACCAGCAACAAAGCTCACAGGTGAATTCAGTATTGCAGGAATACACGCCTAAGCCAGATAATAATAGACAATGCTTACTTTTGCATGTAGCAGCTGCTTTCCAGGTTACTTGCGAGCAATTCATTCAGTGGCTATTTTGCGGCCAGAAGCAGAAGTAGGAAAAAGGGGAAGGAGATCTGTGGTTTGAAAGTGAAGAAAAGAGGAAAGTGGAGATTACAGCACCTCAACCACATGAAAAGTTGCGGCTTTGGCCCATTTCACATCAAGCTTTGTTTGTAAACAGAAGCACATGTTGGCTATTGACCAGCAGTGACACAGTTTATCAGTATTAGTTAAGTTATCATGCTCATGATGGTCACTTGGCCCCAGTCCCTTTCCCTCTCAACAGCCAAACCCTGTCTACATGTCTGGCGTGTTTTGCCATCTCTGGCAGCAAAACCGCCATCTCCTTTAGGCCAAAATCACATTTTTCATAAATGGATGCACTGGTTTGTCAGCAGTATGTGTTTGCGGCTACAGTGTGTGCACCACTATAACTGAATTCCTATTAGATGGATTTTGGATTCTGAAGATTGACTCGAGCCACCAACGTGCCCGCTCACAGAAGCAGGGAAGTTACACTCTGTTATATGATTGGCTCCTTGTAAAGTATCCAATTTATCTGCCAAAGGGGGGTTGATGGAGGAATTTGTGGAGTAGCTGCACACTAAAACACTTTGTAAGTGTTGTAAAGAGTTGTAAACCTGTATTTTGTACAAGGCAGTCATGGAATAGAACAGTGCCGTCCATATTATCAGCATTGGAGCATCAATCTGCTGGTGCGGTATTTAATTCAGTAAAAATCCTCGCTCTGTTTGTTCTCCTGTGGTTAAAATCAGCTGCCACAGTTGGAGATGTAGTGTTCAAGGGGAATTGTCTGCACATTACTTGAGTTTTACTTCAATTCTAATGACCCTACACTGGTTGCCAATTTCTTTTACAACTGATTTTAAGATTTTACTTGTTACTTTTAAAGCACTCCATGGCCTGGCCCCAGAACATATATATCTGAGCTGCTGTCTCCTTACCAACGAGTGTGCAGCCTGACATCCTCAGGTGGGACATTTCCCACCTTATGCTTAAGTGCTAAAGCGGACCTAGCGTTTTTTGGGGCTCCTCAGCTTTTCTTGATGTTGCAAGTTTTGCACTAATCTATTTTAAGTTATAATTCACCTATTGTTTTTACATTTTGTCCTTGGTGTTTTATTTATGCTTTTTAATAGAAATAGAAATAGAAGTAGAAGACCTTATTAGTCATTGCATTGCACATACAGCAAAATTAGGAGTACTATTCCTGGTTGGTGCATACAAAAAAAATGTAGTACAGCATAGCTTCACACAACACAAATCCTAATGTAGATGTAAATAAATAAATAAAACAGTAAACTGTGCCAATGAAAATAGGTAATAGGTGTAGCAGAATAGTGAAATAATCATATGAATTATGAGTTAGCTTTGGGAAAGAAACTGCTCAAAAGTCTGGTTGTCTGTGCCTTGAATGACCTGTAGCGCCTGCCCGAGGGCAACAGGTCAAACAGGTGGTGGCCGGGGTGTGAACAGTCCTGCACAATGTTTGTGGCTCTAGAGAGTGGGTGTGGGTGATGACCTCCAGGGAGAGAAGAGGGCAGCCAGTGAGTTGTTTTTTTCTTTTTTTGGGGGCTGTATTCATAACCCTTTGAAGAGCTTTTTTGTCTGCAGCTGAGCAGCCGGCATACCAAACGGTGATGTAGTAAGACAGAACGCTCTCTATCGAGGAGCGACCAGAGGCCACCAACCACTGTTTTTAAGTTTAACTATCTTTTTACTCCTTAGGTCTGCCCATTTATTCATGCATTACTGTGTAATTTATTAATGAGCTCATTGTAAAACGCTTTGTAAGGCTGCTTGTGATAAGTGCTATACAAATGAACTTTGTTGTTGTTATCAGTATTATTATTAGTATCGTTATTACAGTTGTTGGCGACCCAGTCTTCAAGGCCTATCTGTCCTGCAAGCTTTTGTCCTACTCGCACTCATGCACAACTGATGTAATTAAGTACTACATATTTTAATGATATCTTAATTAGATCAGGTGTGTAAGAGTAGGACTCGATCCATAAGTTGCTGGAGAGAGAAAGGTGGGTCTTGTAGGACTGGTTCGAGAAATTTGCCCATGCATCATTTGGTGGAAAATGCTGCCACATTCCTCTTCTCAGCCAGTGCAGTATGGGATGATTTTACTCAAGTGGTGTTGGTCTGTAAAACCTGTTAACCTGCTTTAAGGAGCTGCACACATGGCTTAAAAGAATTTCATTAGTATGCAAACTCATATGCATAGTATGCATATGAGTTTAAATGTCACATGATGAGCTAAATAGGCTTTTTTTTTTGGAGCTTTTGTACGCTGACAAGAATGCAGTTCTTGGAGAAACACTGAATATTTGTTATTTAAATATATCCCTGTTTGTCTAAAAAACCTAAAAAAAAACATATGCTGAACCCTAGTTTGCCTCCATCAAATCAGTTCATCTTCAACTAATCACATGCTGTGTCCTCTCTCAGGTCATGGAGGAGATCAGTGATGTGGCTGTACTCATCGCACATTCCTCCTCTGCCTCCTCCACCTCCTCTCCCCCTCCGGCCCTGGGCTCCCACTGTCAGTCTCAAAACAGGCTGGGCGTTGAGGAGGACACCTCACAGAGGCTGCAGCAGAAACAGGCTGCCGACTCCCTCATCCAGGTCATTGAGAAGCTCAGCAAGATTGTGGAGAAGCGGCCCCAGCGCCGCTGCTCCATGGCTGGACAGAAAAGAGCCGTCCAACAGGCCTGTTCTGCAGGATTAGCAGCAGAGGGGAAAATGGTGAGCAGAGGAACCTCGCCTTGCAAGAAGGTCAGGAGGAACTGTAAAGAAGAGAAGGGAGAAGAGGCGAGGTTGGATAGCAGTACCTCTGACAGCACTGCTCCTCCCTCTGCACTGGGTGACAGTAACAACAACATCACTACTGCTGTAACAGAGGTAACCAACAGTGTCAACATCAGCAGTCACAAGCGGACGGTGACATGCTATCAGTGCAGCCTGTGTCGCTACCTCTCCCCAACGCTGGCCTTGTTGAAGGAGCACCTGAAGCAGCATGACGAGCAGCACAGCGACCTCATCCTCATGTGCTCTGAGTGTCGCTTCACGTCCCGTGATCAGGGGGAGCTGGAGGCTCATGTTAGGTCTCATTTCGACGATGGAGGCAACTTGACAAAGAATCCCGCCACAGCAAATCTTCACCCCCACAACGACGGGAAGGAAGAGGTTTTAAGAAAGGGGGACGGTGAGAAGGCTGGATGTGGTGGCGTTGCAGGAGCTGAGGTTATCAAAAACTCTGTAGGTGCTGCTGAGGAGCTTCCACAGAAAAAGAAATGGTATAGCTACGAGGAATACGGATTGTATCGCTGCCTAATCTGCAGCTATGTGTGCAGCCAGCAGCGGATGCTCAAAACACACGCCTGGAAGCATGCCGGCCTGGTCGACTGCTCTTACCCCATTTTTGAGGATGAAGATGGTGCTCCCGCTAAAAGAGAAGCCCAGGCTCCAGTGGGTCTCTTTGCTAACACTGCTACAACCAGAGAGGAAATTGTTGTCCTTTCGCCAGTTCTCCAGGACAAAAACCTGCGCAAGATCCCCACTACCTTCAAGCTCCAGCTCTGTGCACCTCTGGCTGTTGAGAGCAAAAAGGATATGATGAATCATTCAGTTGCAAATCATAATGAAAGCCCAGTAGCAGCAGAGGAAGAGGAGGAAAGTATATACCCCATCAAAGACCTAGCCACCGAGGAGCCAGTGGTTGAGGTACAGGTGACCACAGAGGCAGAGACTGAAGGGGAGATTGACAGTCACCATGTTAGCACCTCCGTGACGGACAGCTTACTATCATCAGCTCAAAAGATTATCAACAGCAGTCCTAACAGCGCCGGTCACATCAATGTGATTGTGGAACGCCTGCCCTCAGCAGAGGATTCAGTCATCGCAGCTAATCCTCTTCTTCTCAGCCCAGACATGGTTGGGGACAAGAGCTTATTGCAAGCTGAAGAGGAAGACATGCGTCACATAGAGCCAGCTCACCAGCAGTCGCCCACAATCTCAAGTAAAGAGGAGAAGGAGGAGGTGGTCATTGGCTGGAGTGCAGGCACCAGTGGTGACAGCCAGCCAGTGGGAGCTGATAATAAACCTCCTGTCACTAAAAGTAGTGACCCCCCTCGGGATGAAAACGTCCCCCCGGTCGGCCGCAGGAGGACCCACTCTGAGTCCCTCCGGCTGCACTCCCTGGCTGCTGAGGCCCTCGTAGCTATGCCCATGAGGACCCCTGAACTTCCTTCTTCCAGCACCAAGTCCAGTCCCAACACTATTACAGCTCCAGCACAATGCCCTGACACAGGCCAGAGACTCTTGGAGGTGACATCTTCAGCAGGGAAGACTTCTGAAGTTGGGACAGCAGCGGCTTTGGTGGACTTGGAGCTTCAGGGCGAGGACAGAGATGAGGGATTAGTGTCATTGGGTCTGGGGGAAGTAGATGAGGAGGGTCCTGCCGCTAAGGCCGGCATCAGCTTGTCTCTGCTCACTGTCATCGAAAGACTCCGAGAGCGGTCCGACCAGAATGCCTCAGATGAAGACATCTTGAAGGAGCTTCAGGATAACGCACAGTTCCAAAATGGAGCAGTGGCGGGAGTGGTAGCAGGGAATGGCGCTGGGGGTTACATGTGCAACATTGCGGGGATGGATGGGGTGGTTGCTTCCCCCGATGGCGGTCTGGTGGACTACATCCCTGGCAGTGAGAGGCCTTACCGGTGCCGCCTGTGTCGTTACAGCAGTGGCAACAAGGGCTACATCAAACAGCACCTGCGGGTACATAGGCAAAGACAGCCGTACCAGTGTCCAATCTGTGAGCACATTGCCTCAGACAGCAAGGACCTGGAGAGCCACATGATCCACCACTGCAAGACCAGAATGTACCAGTGCAAGCAGTGCCCAGATACATTTCACTACAAGGTAAGTTGGGCAAAAAAGGTCGAGGCAAAAAAGTTTTACAAATTTTGTACATGAAAATCCAATGCAATGTGCTTTACAAAAATTATTATTTGCTCCTAAATTAACATATAGGAACAAACCTGTATACATACATTTTGTCATACTCGGTCATAGAAACAACCTTTACATTAAAACAACACACCAGTTTGTTTGTTTGCAAGATTTTTTTTAAGTATCTAGGACTGTACTTGATGATGGTGAAACTCCTCTCTCACTTTTCAGTGATTTGAGCTTTACACATTAGCACCAGTCTTCTCTATTTTTCCAGTTACAAAAAATCTTAATCCTGTTCAAAATGATGTCAATAATATAGAAATCCATTGTAGCCAATAGTCCAATCGAAAGTTAAACACCTGAATCATTGTAGATCAGGCAGTATTGGTTGTGTTAAACCATATGATTACATATTAAGTCTAAATGTTGAGGCAGAAATGAGGACAGTCTCAGCGTCCCCTGACACAAATGTAATATTCACCAACCCTCTCCCGCAGCCTCCTCTTTCTCATCAAGATGAAAATTGCTCTTGCATTTTTTGTTTCTCAATGACCCAAAATAGTGGCAATGAAGATGAGTTGCGACCAAAAGAGATAACTTATTCTTTCTGCATGAAGTGATAGACCTTGACAGGGAGAGATGCGCGCTGGAAGAGCTTGGTGCATTGCTGCAGCGCAAGTCTGCCTTGATTTGATGATTCAGGCAGAGGAGATAAGTATTGATTCCACTGCTATCATGAGACTCCAGTGCTGATGTGCAGCAGAGATCATTAAGTTCCTCATATTATCCTGCAGACTTGGGAGCCAGTCTAAGAAAGTTTCTAATTGGGAAGGGTGAAGGCTGGCCCAGTGCTATGATATCTGCGCGGTGCATCAACAAAGCTCCCTGTTTGTCAATTGGCATCCATCCACCTACAGATGTTGGCAGTTTAGACTTTAGAAAGCTCAAACCTACACTGGAAAGAGAGGGGATTCAAATTGACCCACACATCCAAAATTTATTATAGAATACTTAATGCAAGATAGGGCGTTCATTATGTATTCAGTAACTCTGCAAATATGTACAGCAGATGTCAGGTTTACTCTCTCTTTCAGATTAGTGGTTATTACCTGAAATTATCTGAAATGAGCACTCATTCAATCAGACTTTTTTCCACTTTTGAAGTGTATTTGTAATTATTCAGCTAAGGTTTTACAGTTTTCTGTTTTTAGTACCTTGTCAGACCTAAGCAGCTTTTAGTTCTTAGCTTGATTTTGATAACAATGGATGTAGTTTGATTCAATGAGTTCTGTTATCAGGCTTCAGGGTATTAAAAACTAGTACATTTGAAATGATGTGTTGAGTTTTGTGCATCTGCCTTATATATTGTATTTATATATGTACATATATTTAATGTATGTATTTGGAATTAATTTATTTTGTTATTATGTTGCTATTTTTTTTTATTTCTCATCCCCAGAGTCAGCTGAGGAATCATGAAAGAGAGCATCACAGCTTCAGCAATGCCGTGGCAGCCCTCACACCAGTCACCGAAACTGCAGCCGTGGCAGAGGAAGCTGACCGGGTAACAGACGAAGGTAAGGGACGTTGGCTGGCTTTGATCAGGAAAACCCTATGGTCAGGTGAAAACCTTGTATTTCCAAAATGTCCTCCTCTCAAAGGAACAGTTCATGAATTCCTTACATGTCTTATAAAGTTTGAATCTATGTAAAGAAGAAAAATGATGGAATTGGTGTAATTATATCTCCATAGTAATGTGTATTGTGTCTGCTTGTGCCATCTTCCCTCCCAGCAGCTAACCCTCCCCCGTCTAACAGTTTTTAGTAAAGCACCTCAGTCATCCTCTCTACTTTTAGGGCTTTGGCACGTGATGTTTTTCATAAATTTATACGTCTGCTTCATTTGTCCCCAGTGTCTAGCGAACAAAAGGTGTATAAGTGTGACGTGTGTGACTACACCAGCTCTACTTACGTTGGGGTGAGGAACCACCGGCGGATCCACAACTCTGACAAGCCTTACAGGTGAGTTTTCCCAAAAACCTCCCCAGAGGCACCAAGAATTGGTCTGTTAAAGTCAGTTTTAGAGGTGTTTGAAATGTTGAGGTTTCTTCGCTTGCTGGTTTTAATGTGAGGAATTGGCCTAATCGTGCAGGCCTAAGTCTGATGCGTAAGTAGCTTGCCTTGGCATTTTTATTTCAGTAGTGGAATTGGTCTTAAATTGCTTTTGAAACATATTAAAAAGGTCTTCAAAGTCTTACAAGTAAATGGATGTAGTATGCATCATCATCAGCTTTTACCAAACAGTATGGACTTATTTGGACTAAGCCAGTTTCACAGGAGGTGGTTGCTTGTTGCTAGCTGTAGCATTTGTCCCTGTCGGTAAAATTCCAGCCTTTTCCATTCGCGAAATGCCTAGTATCAGAAAAGAAAAAAACCATACCAAAAAAAAAAAAATCATGGAAAACTAATCCCATCTGAATTGAGATCCCTGCTATTGTTGTTAATTCTCTCTCCACCAAACCAAAGTTTGTTTGTTTGTTTATTTATGTATTTATTGGACACTGGCACAGAATTTTACTAAATAATATAAGCTGGGACACAGTACATTCCAGTTTGTTTCACTATTGTTGAACACTGATGCATGTTCACCTCTGATTATCTTTTCGCTTGATTGGCAGAGTGAGATTACCAAACAGGCTCCAGACTTAACTTTCTCCACTTTTTTTCTGTGAAACTTCCTCTTGTTAGTTTCCTTATGGTCATAATCCCTCTAAAATACGTTGTACTTGAGCTGCACATGTCATATTATAAATCCCCATTAGGTGGCAGAAGGTGCTAGGTAAAGCTGAGTGGAGCACAGTGAGCTCATCAATAGCACTCCGGCAGCCTGGGGGCTGTTGTGTTTCTCACACATCGACTGCACTGTGTTTGCTCCCAGGCTCTGTATTAGCACATGGCCTTTGTGTGAACACATAGCTGCTCTGTGGTGTAAACACATACTGGTGTTGGCGTCATCTTTTTTTTACCACTAGGCCATTTCCTGCGCTCTGAGGTCACAAACAAACACATAAAAACACACACACGCACACACACACACACCAGAAAGTCTCCCTGCACCAGAAAAGGTCAGGAGGTGTCTCACTGGTGAGGTCGGAGGCTATTTCAGGTCAGAAATGTCAGCCATGCTGTTAGCCAGTGAGATGAAACTACTACTGATGTGAGGAATTATTGTGAGGTCGTGTTCACAACAGGACTGTTAGGAGCAATTTATTTGGACTGTGTACTGTTCCCAGTTTTCTTTTTTTTTTTTGACTAGAGTAGAAAAATGTCATTCAAAAATGAGTGACAATAAATAAAGGCTCTGATACACCTCAAAATGCAAAGAAGTGCACCTGATAGTCGATGTGAAGTGATTGCTTTTTTATTTCATCATGCCCTAAGGTGAGGATACATTTGCACTGAAAACATGGGAGAAAAGAGCAGAACAATTTAAAAAATCCAGCCTAATAAGCTAATTAAAAATTAAAATGAACAGTGTGTATCTCCTCTTAGATATATTTACAGTGTTATTTTCACCCCAGTGGGTAAATTAAAGACCTTCTCTCTGAAATGAGCCAGATTTTTACCTCATTTAATCTTGGCAAGATCCATATTTAAGCTTGGATTAGGTACTGTTGACATTTTCTATTGCGCCATGGCACATATAAACATGCACACTCTGGAGACTCAAAACTGCAGTGCAGAACTTTCACACTTTTAAATGAAACTCCATCATATTTAAGCCCTTAACAAACAGGTTCACACAATGCTGATTAAAGAACCCATGAAATGGACTCTGCTCTCTTGATTTGATGTATTTCCTGTTGAAGCAGGATGTTTGAATGGGAAATAGTGCAGGGAAGGCTTATTCACAGGTGTAAACCAACAGGACAGACCAAACCCTAACCCAGTACGAGGCTGGGAGAGAAACACAGTGTTAGTTGAAGGGATAGGTGGATGAGAGAGGATTGTTTAAGGATTTGCGAAGGATTTATTGCTCACTCTTGCAGGATGATGTCACTGTTTAAGATACCCTGTTTTACAGGAAGTAGAAGTCATGTGAGGTCATTTCATTGGAACTTTATCACCAGGTAGATCTCTCTTGGAGCTGCAATACAGTGAAAATGATAATCCAGTGTCTGTGGTGACATTCCTGCACCGGCACATTAGCAGTCATGTGTTTTACATCAGCCAGCGGTGATTGGCTTGCCAGAGCTGATGGGGAAAGTAACCAGGAAGCAGAAAAACTCACTGCAGTAGCTAGTAAGCTCGCGAGATAACTTACAACATCGGGAAAGACAGTCCCTTATAGGATCTAGCAGTATTATGAAAACTGTGGCACAACAACACAAGAAGCATCCTAGAAAAGTTTCTGATGCTCCTGGTAAAAAAGAACTTCATGTCTCAGAGGAAGGATTAGGGTAAAAAAAAAAAAAAAAGAAAGTGTAGACGAAGACAAACTTGAATAACCTTTGGTGAAACTTTTCCTCGGAGAGTGCTGAAGGAGAAGACGAGACAGAGGACAGACACACATGTCTTGTTACTTCTCTCAGACAGGTAAGCGTTTGTAAATTGTGCGAGATAAGATTTACTCATACGTGTAGCAAATGTTTATAGCTAGTAATTTCTGAAAAGCAGCCTGTGATTTTACGTTAGGGGCTAGGTTACTGTCAGAGTTTGTAAATGTGAACGATTTACAAAACAGCTCTGAGTTTAGAGTTTATCCCTGGGTAACAGGACCCCGAACCAGTTTCCCATAAAAGCCCACTCTACAACTATTGTAACTGCAATAAGTGAGGAATAACTCAAATACGAAAATGCATGAACACGAACTTGTGCACGAACACAAGTGGCTGGCAAACCTAAAGAGTAACGTTAGGCTGTGATACACAAATTGTGGGCTTGGTTTCATTTTTACATACCGGTAGCTCAGAACCTTTTTCATCAATAGTAGATCATGAAAAAATTCAACTGTATAGCTGGCTTTAATTTACAGTGATTTTGATGTAATGCCAGGCCATTCATTTAGTTTGAAAGGCACCCTGAAACTCCATCATGTAATGTTGTGGTGGTGGATGCACAATTACAACTTCCATCCTCTTTGTTGCTTTTATGAAAAGGTAGTCTTTGCATCACGCCTCACGACATATTAAACTTCCATTCATTTATAAATACTTAATGAGTTGTGTGACTGCATTTGTAAATTTGCTCTTTTGATTTGTGTAGAAATGGTTAATCACAAATGTGAAAAAAAAAAAATTACATAAAAAAATTGTTGTGATAATGCAAGTTATTACGACGTGCAGCATGAGGGTTGTGTACTGGCGCTTGCATCAGTAGGACCTGGTGGAAGACAGGATGTCAAACATCCCTGCCTCTACCTCCTTTGGCCTACTTCTGCTGCCTCTGCACCAGCCACTTCCACATCCTCTTCCTCGGCCCTCAGGGCTCTCCTCAGATGGCATTTCAAAGTTGGAAATATAGAAAACTGAACTATCTTTGTAAGAAGATGTCTGGTTTGAAAATGGAAATGGTAAATAGGAAACAACATAACTAAGCAGAATTTAGTAGTTATATACATATTAGTGTTGTCAGTGGAGTTTTCCATATTTTATTCATTTTTTATCTATTGAGCCTTTTCCTTTGCTTTTTATACAAATCAATCACTGCAGTGGTAAATCTGTATATTTTAAATGAAATAATCTGATAACACTGTACCATTTGTTATAACACCAATAACACAAGCTGCTCGTACAATAACTAACAACCAGTAAATCGCTGGTACTAATAATTAATATTTGATAGGCAGCTTTCAAAATCTTTCTCTCTCTCTGGTAAACCAGTAAGATGCTACAAGAGAGCAATGGACAGCAACTTCCTTCTACTAAGTAGCTGCTATTTTCCATCCACTCACCTGTTACTTATGAACTGGTAGGTAACCTAAGACATCGGCCACCTCTAAACGGGGCCACAGACAACACACATAGATAGAGTCCCATTTCAAGGCAACTGGTCAGCTAATAATAAGCTGCGACCTCAGCAAAGAAAGCTAGCTGCTGTGTGTTGTGGCACAGTAAATTATCTCTTGTGATGACTCCATGACTTAACGTTTATTTATTTATTTTTTTTAATGTTATTTTACAATTCGGCTGCTCTGGCCTACCCAGTGTATGGCACTTGGGCTACTTCATATACTTAGGTTGCGTTATCATCACCAGTAGAGTTAAACTGGCTGCACTGATCGAAAATAACTTACTGGGCCATCTGCCAAGGCTAGCAAATAAATTAAATAAATTTAAAAAATACATGGCAAGAATAACTTTACCCGTTAAATTATATTAATTTTTCATAGAAATTTGTCACCTTCCACATTTTCGTTGCTGTTATGTCTAGAATCAGCCGTGTGTGAACTGTCAGTAAAGACACGAGCAGATTTAGAGTTTCAGTTTAAACCTTGCTCACTCATTTATACAGTGAACTTTTTTTTGTGGTCATTTTTCTTTACAGTGGCCTCGTCCCTGCTGTGTGGACACATGGAAATCATGTTAAGTTTCCACGACTACTGCTCGATTTATGCAGCAGCATCGTGTCCATTCATGAGACAGTCGGACACATGGCTCAGTGCTTTTGCCTGATTTGATTGGCTTACAGTCAGAGTATATGGTGCTCTCCAGGGACTGAGTTTGAGGAAAAGCAAAGACCAAAAGCTGTATCTAGTAGTCATTAGTCACAGGCAACTTGACTTTCTTGCAGACATTTTATGAAACGACTGCAAAATGACACAGGATTATGCATTATTACTAGAAATACCATGACCTTGGATGACTGTGAAATGCTGTTGACCTTAGACCAAAAGCTGTATTTAACTAAGGGATTCAAATGTTACTATTTTAAGAAGATGGCAGCCAAACACAAATCTTGCTGGCATTTGACGGGTTAATTTTGGACTGTGCGTTTGTATTTGATTAACACTGAAAAAAGAAGAAGAAGAAGAAGAAAAAAAAAACAACTTCTGAAACCAAAATACTACTTTGACATTCCAGCTCTATTGGCCCCTGGAGGAGTCTCTGGTCTCTCTTCGCTCCCCAGAGGTCAAAAGTGTCACACAGTATCTTCAGTTACTTAACTTTGAGAAAACAAATTGGCAGGGTCAGATTTGAATAGCTAATGCAGAGCAAGGATCAGGAGTTAGGCTATTGGATATCATCCGACTCCCGATAGGGTTACTTTGGCAGAGCAAAATAGTCAAGCGTTCATCTGCTAATTAGTTGTCCTTGGTTGTGGCAGTTTGGCAGTCAGTCGCAATCGGTTGCACAGATTTAGTGCTGTGCCCCTCTCTCTCGACAAGAATAATGACACTGCGTCTGTTGGCACTGTGTACTCTAAAGACGCTCAGCAGATGATTCTTAAGATGATAGCAGATGGCATTTTTAACAGATGACATCCATTGACATTCAGAGGACCTTGGCAAATCACAATAGAGCCGATGCAGCCCTCTAAAATTTAAGAAAGATTTCAAGGGAATCATCTACAGGTGTTTTGGTCAAACCGCCAGATCATAGATTATGGATAAGCATTGTATATTTTAATTTTATTGCATGTGAGTCTACCTCAGTGCCATGTTGGTATCACAGAAGGCCTCTTCATCTGCTGGGCCATCCATCATCAACGACAATAATACTAAGAGCAAAATACAGCACCATGAATTCACACGAATGTATTTATTTTGATACATTAGCAATTTGTTCTGTTGTTGTGCTCCAGACACTCCCTAGGCCCCTGTTGTCGCAATACTGAAATTTAGGATTACACCAAGTGTTGCAGTATTGATTAAATAACCAATAGCACACATTACACAAATCATCAAGGGAGAAAAATACATAACATGCTATTAAATTTCAGTGGAATAACCAAGCAAAGGAGAATGAACAAGATTTGTTGGATTTTAAGATGTTAAACTTAGCACCACAAAGGAAAAAGGAGTGGATTTATGTGTGTGTGTGTGTGTGTGTATATGTGTGTGTGTATATATATATATATATATATGTATATATGTAAAATCACAGAAGACTCTTGGCAAAGGTAGTGTATGCATCAGTCTTTATTGGTCGTAATAAAACAAATTTTAACTGTTACTGCTACTATAACAGTCCAAGTATGGTGTGAACATTTGGTGAGAGAAGGTTTTCCAGTGAATTCCAGCACTCTACATTTTGTCAACTCAGACTTACTGATAAACTAGGCTCACTATACCACAACATTATGGAGAGCATCTCCCCATTTGCCGTCTGTCTCTCTGCACTTTAATTCGGTGCTGACGGCCGTGAGTTGAATGGCCATGGTTTGTGCCACTGTGCCCTCCAGGCAACTAACAAGGCCACTTCATTTTCCAGCTGCAATATCCAGAGTGCAACAAAGTAGAAAACATAGTAATGTATTCATTTCCTTACAGTAGCAGTTTGCTGTGTGTTTTGTGTTAAATCCCTTATTTCCCTTCAGGCTGCACAGAAACAGGAACAGGAACAACACACTGACCCCAACAAGCAGCTTGTTAAACTCGCCTCTCTCTTTCCTCCCATCCCCTCTGTTTCCCCACCCTCGCTCTGTCCGCCAGGTGTTGCAGCTGTGATTTTGCCACCACCAATATGAACAGTTTAAAGAGCCACATGAGGAGGCATCCTCAGGAGCACCAGGCTGTGCAGCTGCTGGAGCAGTACAGGTGAGAAACATCACACATCCAATAGCAGCAGAGAGATAAAGCCGACCTCTGGACCTCTGAGGTGAAAATGGATAGCTGTAACCAGCAAAAGAAAGCGGGCTTGTTGTACTCTACATTAGAGTTCTGCATTGTGTGGGATGCCATTTAAAAAAAAAAAAAAAAAAAAAGTCCCCTGACAGGCAGAAGAGAAATATGACTTGGAACTAGGGCTTGGTGATAATTAAATATTACTGTCTATCATCTTTTAGTTGAATCATATGATTTTAATATGGTGATTTTGGGATAACGTGTCATGGATCTCCTGTCTAAACAACTGAAAAGTTTCATAAATTCAGTGTTAAGAACATTTGGCCTCAAAAGTGATCTCCTAGTCTTAAATTTGAATGTCTTAAACCTGTAATACAGGACTTATCAGTACTGTTTGATTTGTCTCTCTGTTCTGGCAGTAAGGTAAATGCTGCTTGAAAAATAAACTTCTGCTTTGCCAAGAGGAATGTCTTTCTATCTTTTATATATAAAGAAAATCAAGAGGGGGAAAAAAATCGAGGACGAATCGTGGCAGCTCTCTGTGGTTGACGGCACAAACCTGTGGTTGTTGGGTGGACATTGTCAGCAGCTTGGTGGATGTATCGCTCTGCTTACACCGATTTTAGGCGCCAGTGGCCCCGATTGCATCTGTATAGCAGCTCTATGCAGCTACAAAGTTGTAAACTGTCAGATGATGTATTTTGATGATCAAATGATGGTTCAGATGATCTGTGTCATCCAAGTGATCTATTGTGTCAGACGTCGAGGCATGTCTCATGCAATGATGAAATGTAGCCGACAGTGTAACACTTTGTCAGCTCCTTCTCTCTACAGAGAACAGATTTGATAAGTGTGTATAACAGCTGGACAAAATGAACAGAAGAGGTTGGATTGGGATAAATGCATGGACATTTTATAATCTTAAGTATTATGCTAATTAAGAATATCACAGTGTTGTTCTTTCATTTTGGATTCATTTTTACTTTTACATTTTTGATTGATTCCAAATCATTATAGTGGAGCTTGTTTTGGAAACAAAGTCTTGTTAATTATCATTTGTTATCTTCAGAAACAGATCATGATGATGTAGTGATTTTGAGATATCATTAGACATTTTTGCTACTTAAGCTCATAATTACAAACAAATTGTTAATTAAAAACCAACCAAATTTGGCATGAAACATTTCATGGAATATTTTTTGAAAATTCAAGTTTTGTTTGTTAACACATCTGACATTATCATTTGTTTCAATGAGATGAACATTAATTTGATAAGTGAATGTAATTTTGCATACAAGTAATATTGAGTGATGTTAATATTGGAGAGAGACAGGAGAGACAGGGCAGGGAGAGGCGATGACATGCAGCAAAAGGTCTTGGCCAGGTTTGAACCTGGGCTGCTGTGGCTAAGCCATAGTTTGACATGGTACACGATCTACACAGTGTGCCACCGGGGTGCCCCTTGGTCCATTATTCTTCCTCATAGGCCACTTCTCACCATTTACATCTATTATCTCCTGTCTATTCATGTCATAGAAGACAGGTGCTGCAGTTCTTTTTTTGTCCATTTTCCCAGTGATTGTAAAAATGTGTGATTGCCCAATTTTTGTTCTCAAATTCAGTCCGTGAAGACTTTGAGGGGTGTAAGGTGGTGAACCGTGTTTCTTCTTCTTTCACTTTGGACAAATGACTTAAGCAGTCTACAGCAAATCCTATTCCCTCTTTTCTACCTCCTGTTTTCATCTCCGTGTCTCTCACCGAGTCTCCTCAGCAGAGTCTTGAGTAAGGATGATTCCACTTGATAGAAGGGAGGAGAAGGATTAGCTGAACCTCAGCACGCATATTAAATCAACTTAGACTTGATCCGCTCTTTCTTTTTCCAGTTCCACTCAATTCCTCATCTTCCTTCATTCACTTCTTTCTCTTTTTCCATCCCCCTAAGCCTTTCCTCCGTCTCTTCTCCAGGTGCTCTCTGTGTGGCTATGTGTGCAGCCATCCCCCGTCACTAAAATCCCACATGTGGAAACACGCCGGAGACCAGAACTACAACTACGAGCAAGTCAACAAAGCCATCAATGAGGCCATTTCCCAGAGCAGTCGGTAAGCACACAGTAGGACTGTTTGCATTTGGTTTAGACTCGACGTTTACCCAGATACATTGAAACTTCATGCAGACAGTGTCCACTCGACCATTTTATGACCGCTTGGGTGTGGCAAAAATTAGGTATTGGAGCTTTAAAAGTGCTCCATTTTTCCAGTTGGTAACTAGCCCACTGTTTTCTTTGTAAGTGATATGGAAAAAAAAATTACAAGTGTTAAATTTATGTTGATGAAACTTGCAGACAGATCAGTTGACCTTGTAGCTGGATGATACAAATGAGGCTGGCATTACTTAATTTGGCTACTTGACTGTTATGCTCCCATATAATTATCGCTAGTTTTATAAGCAAATGCAACATGCGGCTGTATTCCAGATGTGTTACCTCCCCGGCATATCGTGCAGGCTGTACTGGAAACCTTGCACCTCTATTTATCATCATGGTTGTTGTTGTTCATCACCAGTGATCAGTGAGGAAAGGGCCTAATTAGTACTGCATGAAACAGACAAAATTCCATACCTCAATATTTATGCCAAATATCTCGATAGTGATATGATATACAATATGACTGTGAGTTCACACTTCCATGAAATGTTAAATGTAGCAACAGTGAAAATTTAGCATTCTTCAAAAACAGCATAATAATACCAACTGGGCGTTGAGAATGCAGCAGTTACTTCACAAAATATTGTTTTGATCAAAACAGACCAATCACAGTCTTAGGCTAACAATACCCCTAAATTTGATATCATTCATATGGTTGCCTTTTGTGGTATTGATATTGTGCATGTTCATATCTAGTTAACGATGTATCTTTCCGTCCTAGGCCTAATGTGTAGATCACACTTGAGAAAATGTGTAGTATTTAATTTGCTCAAATAGCAATGACATTGGTGCACATACAAGTAGGAGACAAAAAAGTTTATACAGTCTTCACAGGCAATCAGTTTCAAGATAAAGCTTTTCCACAGACATCATAGCATTGAACCACCACCAAACTTTCAGTGGGTGGTGGCAGTAAATATGGCATTTTTTTGTAATCTACATAGACAAAAACTCCCAGGCTTGAATACCATCTTCAAGTATCCCAGCACCCAAAATATATCTTAAATAAAAAATCTACCTGTATGATTCATTTGCCTGTGTGCGCTGCCCAAACATAAGCAATATTTGTGGAACCCTGGAGGGTAAAAACAGCTCTGAACCATCACTGTCCCAAATATCAGATTGACAGCTCAGTTTCTTTATTCTGCTCCCTCTCTCCTGGTCCTGTCCCGTTATGTCATCAGCACCCCTCAGAAGCTGTCAGCTGTGTTTGAGCCAGTCGCAGAGCGGCCCGTTGTGGTCCAACCGCCGAGGGACAAAGCCAAAGGCCCAGCGGAGCCAGCACCAATGCCCACATCAGCAACAGCCGTCGGCGTGGCAGTGGCAGATGGGTCAGCAGGCCTCCCACCACCCACCGCAGAGCCTTCACAGTGGCCTAGTGAATCCCCCACTGCCCAGGGGAAGGAGCCAGTGCAGCCCCAGCTTCAGCCCCATCCCCAGGCCCAGCAGGGGGCAGGCCGGGCTCCCGTCCCAGGCCCGGGCATGGAGTATTGTGTGCTGCTCTTCTGCTGCTGCATCTGCGGCTTCGAGTCCACCAGCAAAGAGCGGCTGATGGAGCACATGAAGGACCACGAGGGAGACATCATCAGCATCATCCTCAACAAGGAGCAGCCACAGCAGCCAGAGCCACAGTCAGGCCTCCAGACAGCAGAGGGCAGTGCAGCACAGTGAGACTACAGCACCTTCCCCTTCTTCACTCTCAGTTTATATATATTTATAGTACACCAATTTCCATTCTTAAAAGAGATACACTGATGCCGATACTGGTATGGATATCGGAGCATATTCCAGAATAAAATGAATCAGTATTGTAGATTTTACCCAAGACTAATATCCCATATACCAAAAGCTCTGAGTAATATGTCAGAAAGAAAGGCAAACTATCTTGATTTTCTTAATTTTTGTAGGCACACAGAAGCTCATATTTCTCAAATGATGGGAAAAAGAAGGATTTTATATCAATTACTGTGTCCAGAGTTTTTCTAAATCTAATTGGTATTCTGGGTCATTCAATACTTTCAGTTTTGTACTCGGTATCGGCAAAGTTGTCAGTGCATCCCTTGTTCTTAAAAGAAGTCACCACCCCACAAAAAGTGTATTTCATTGCTTTTCTTACCTTACTCCACAGTGTTTCTGCTGGATAATGCAGCACTGCCATTTGTGTGTGTGCTGTATTGTAGCAGTGCAGTTAACTGTTATACAGCCATTTTTCCAAATGTTTGCTGAGTAGGTAGAGTTAAAAGAGAAAAACACAAACTGTATGTGTGACACAGGGTTGCCAGCTAACACAAAAAATAAGCAGTGACTAACTGTGACACCTGCTGTCCAATTTGAACACATTGAAGAAGTGTTGAGAAACACAGTGAATGTTTTTGAATAGCATATCCTTTTAAAGGAAAGTATGCAAACATAACCTGACCCCCTTTAGCACACATACAAAAAAATCACTAAAGCAAATTCAGCTGATTCCCAGTCAGCTTCTGAGACCAATGACTACCCATCACTTTGTCAGACTTTACAGAAAAAACATTGAATGGGTATGGCCTCATGAGGTGTTAATGTTTGTGAGACAAAATAATTTGACCTTAAAAAAATGACACACAATGTGTGTCTGTAGGGAATTTGGCAGTGAGTTCACCTCAAGGGAAAACCCAAACTAGAGTTTCTGTACACAGAGACAGTTCATACCTCACAAAACCACATAATCCCTCATCAGAAATGGAAACAATTTTCATGTTTCCAGTATAATTCACATATTGACCATAAGGCAGCTCTAGTTTTGCTACTGTAATATTATTTAATGTATTTAATCCTACACAGTTAAGGCTCTAGCCTAGTAAAGGAGGCGCATGTGCAACTGTTTAAACTCACCGATGCCTAAAGGCATGTTTCACAGTTTGAATATGATTTAATTAATATTTACCAATTTACTTGTATGCATGTCAGTTTCCGTTATGCCCATTTAAAGAGGCAGTTGATTATTATTATTGTAATTATTATTATTACTTGCAATTTTTGTTTGTCCTTGTCAATGTAAATTTTACTTGTTGGATCATTTAAAAATTAATGTGTTTAGGGAAAAAGACTATTTGTTCTCAAAGGAAGAGTAGAGGTTGACCAGTAGAGTGGATCAAAACTTGCAAACAGACTCCTGCACGCTGTCTAACTTGCAGTGATGCATTAATGTGCGACATTTCGGTGCTAGACCTCCAGCAGGTTTTGGCCTGTGTGTGAGAGTCTGTTCGCAAATTTGTCCCTCTCCTGCACACGTCTCATGAAATAGGCGTGTGAAGTGTTCTCCTGTGACCAATGAAGTCAAAATTGGTCTACGGTGATAGTAGCCTGTTGGCTAAAATACATAAGGGAAGTTAGGCTTGTCAATAATTTCTGATGGCGTTATATTGAATAATGGTGCATAGATGTTTGAAAGCAGGACTCACTTAAGAGTTCAACCACATTTCCTACTGTTAATAGCTAGGTCACAGTTCTCCCGGTCATTTGAAATTCATGCTGTATGTAATACGTTTTTTTTTTGTTTCTTTGTTTTTTTAAACCATGTATTTGTTTACCATTGCTTTTAAAGTACAAACTTTCCAGTGTCATACCTAGCTTGAAATGAAATTCTGCCCCGGCTAACAGAGATGCCCTAAATACAAAGACATGGATGAAACAGTAAAGTTAGTTAGGCGACATGTTTTTGAAGGATTATTTTTCTGGAGGAGGCCATTTGTTCAGACTGTGGCTGTGAGCTGATTGACAGGAAGCAGAGCAGAACGTAATGCAGGCCTGATCTGAAAACACTTAGCTTAGCACATTCAAATAATGCCTAAACATAAACTCTGACAAAATCAAACGGAGGCTTTGTGCTTACTGTGACGGATTATCTCACTCTGTTGAAGTTGTTTTTCATATTGTACGAAAATGAATGGCTTCTTTAGCAGGGAGGAAAGTGAGCCCCGATTTCCTTAAGAGGGTAGAGAATGGTACAGCGATGTCCATAATCAGTTTTTGTCATTTTTGACATTGCCAAGATAATCTCTTTAATGTTTTAGCAGCTGCTCCCAGGCTTTAGTCGTAGATTTTGTGTACACTGAGGCCACTGACATTTTAATTCTGAGTCTTGGCTGATACATATTGAGTCCATGACAGCACAGAAGTGATGTTTGATTGTTCAAGAGAAACAAAGCAAAGCCTTTATTGTTTCAGATAGCCTGCAATGTCCCCATGTTCCTTGAGTTTGTTTAGTGATCATGCTGATATGAACAGCCTAAGAAAGTGCTCTACCCCAGCAGCAACTTCTTCACTGAGCCGATCTCTTCAAACAAAGTCATTTAGATGGGTGATGATTTCAGAGGAAAGGGAATTTGGATGCATTTTAATTGACAGCAGCAGTGGAGACTGAGCAGACAGCAGTGGAGCTGGCGAGTTTGCTGCTCCTCCTTTGACAGCTGTTTCCAAACTGATGCCTTGTAGAATAAGCGTAGTTTTTTAAATTTGTTTAATTTTTTTTATCCTGTGAGATAGCTGGGTGTTTTTTTTAAACCTGAGAGATGTCTAAGAACTAAATGAAGCCTGGTATGCCTGCACACCGTGAGTCATTCACCCCTTTTTGTCTGACATTTAACATGTCTCCTATACAGACTGTATCTTTTGATGGAGCTGGATTACATATGTGACACCTCAGTCTGGTTTCCATAGTGTCATTGAATATCTTTTTCCCTAACCTAAATTACCATGCATATCACCTCCTATATTAATACTTGTGTACTTTAAAACTGATGAGTAACACCTCGCCTGGCTTGTTTTTGAAGCACGAGTCTGCAGACAGACGTGGTTCTGTCTGAGCCGTGTGCTTGGTTTGCACAGTCAAATCTTAATTGCATCTTTTTGTGTATCTGTTAAAGGACAGATTCAGGCTGCCCTCAACCAAAGATTTTTCTAGTCGTCTAGTAAAGGTTTGTTCAAGCCAGTAGACGACTAGTCGTTGCATGTTGCATATATTGAATCAATTACTCAAACATATATCTTTGGGGCATCAGGAGAGGGTTTGATTTCCAGGGGAGAGAGACTGTTATGCATAACATTGTTAACACTATGCTACATTATGCATGCGTTCACGAGACGAGCCGCCTGTTAACAACATCAGCAAAACAGTAATGATTCTGAATGTGTGGGAACAACCAGACAATACATTTATTTATCAAGGCTGTGTCGAGCATGTCATTCTTGAGGTCAACGAATGATTGGGGAATTTTTGCCTGCAGAGTTCAAATTATCCCACACATGGTCCAGCCATATATTGGGTTTTGACCAAGTCTTGTTGATGACAAGGCACAGCTTCTGAATGGAGTTTGAGGTTGTTTTTTGTTTTTTTCTATGACTAACCGACCGATAAAAACTTTTCATAAATTAACGTTTGATTGACTATGAGGGGGCAGCCCTGCACAAGACTCACACTTTGTTGCTGCAGTGGCCAAATGCCTCTCTGAGTGCGAGGTGGTAATGTTGCTAGGAAATGCATCTTGGTTGCATGCACAGCTGTTTTTCTTTTTTTAGGATTATTTTCTGGGGCGTTTCTGCTTTATTAGACAGCCATGGTGGAGAGAGGCAGGAAAGACTGGGGAGAGAGATGGGATGACATGCAGCAAAGGTACGCGCTCTACCACCGAGGCGCCCCCACAGCTGTATTTTTAATGTGTTTTCAATCATCTGAATACAGTTCCCAGGGTGCAGCTTAGTGTCGGGTGCAAAACGGGTCACAGGAGCACGCATAACATGTTAAAACATGTCTAGATAAATCTTGTCAAACTAGCCGCCCCATTCATTCAGGATAAAAAACTGAATAACTTAACTTTTTGTTGCTTACTGCAGAGCCAAACATTACATTCTTGTTCTAGCTAGTTTTAAGATCAGTCTCTCACCATAAAAAAAAGCCTATCAAAGTCAAATAAGGATTGAAATTGAGAGAATGAAGTGTATGGTTTGAAAACATGCATTATTCTTTGCCTTTAAACGTCACACTGCTCTCCATTTCTGTCTCAGTTGAGTGAGTGTTTGTCATGCAGAACATACATTGTGTTAAGTCATCTGCATGCCCTTACTGTTTTTACAACACACAGACAGAGGCAGAGGAAATTAAGATAAAATGGAAAATCCATAATTCATGCACCCCACCCGCCCTTCTCCATCTAACAGGTTGGAGTTGCGTGTGCATGTGTGTGCAGTGCAGTGTATCAAACGAAATTAAATCTCTATCTCAAAGACCTGTTACCCAGGGTGGAATTCTCATTATCATAGAAGATTATTATTGTCTCTCTTTTCATTTACAATTCAAAGTGCCGGTGTCAGGGAAGACGGTGACGAATCTGCATTTGACGGAATTAAAAAAAAAAAAAAAAAAAAAAGGGACCCAAT
>OMLB01008878.1:2063-13926 GCA_900302555.1 Myripristis jacobus | reverse complement strand
CTACAGTATCCAGAAGGTCATCGGCTTTGCCAAGATGATCCCTGGGTTCAGGTGTGTGTGTGTGTGTGTGTGTGAGTCAAAGTGCGCGTGTCTACACACAGGTGTGTGTGCGCATGTGCAAGTGGGCGTGCATACGTCCCCTTTTACCTCATTACCCCTGTAACAACATACCTCATGCATGGCTGCCATCATGCCAGGTGATGTCATCCAGGGTAAATTCAGACAGGCCTAATTGTGTGGGGCGATAATGCACCCACATAAAGACCAACATATTTCAGCCCCTCATAACACACTCTGCGCTCCAACTACTTTTCACCACCCTGCGGTATCCAGCTTACATTCAAGGACGGGCAGACAAAGGGCTTTGCCAAAAGCTGGAGGGCTGATCTGAACAACAGAAGCCCAATCTGAATAAAAAAGAAGCTTTGTGCACAAAGACAAACACACATATGTACGCAAGCACACACACACACACATACACACAAAAGCACTTCCTTGTGTATGTAGCGATATTCAGTTATGCACCTAAACAATCATATACACAAACACGCACACACACACACACAAACATACATACACGCACGCACACACACGCACACACACACACACACAACCAAAAGCAGCAGACTGGAGGGTTGGAGTGGTATGGCTCTCAGTCTGCCAGTTCAGTTTTATGTCTCGGCTTTGGTACAAATCCGCCCAGCATGGGAGCTCACTCCGCCACCTGAGGTGTGTGTGTGTGCCCGTGTGTGTATGTAAGTCTATGTGTGGGTCTGTGTGTCCAATCCACCACCTGTTTGTAAGTGTAGAAAGCCAAACTCCATCCACTTCCAAAGAGCGCAATTGGATGCCTCTTTCTGTATGTGTGTGTCTGTGTGTGTGTGTGTATGTGTCTACAGTTGTGCACACGTCAGTGTGTGCATATAAGAGTGTATGTGCAAGCGTGTGTGTGAATGTGCTCACACTGCATACAAGTGTGCGTGCAGAATGTGAGCGCCAGTGATCCATTCTGTTTTCCACATGAAGCTGTTCCTCATTAATCAATTTAGGTAGGGACGGCTCAGAGTGAGGCTCACTTCCATCCCCGCACATTAAGACCTCATTGGGCTCTTTTCCTCCTCCAGCTCACATAACCCACCCTCTGGCCAGACCAAGTCACACACAGTAACACGAGAACAACGACAAGAATCCACAGCTAGGGCCAAACAGATATATGGGAAAATATATACGTGATTAGCCAACATTTTTTCATAAATTTATATGCCTGCCTATTTTTGGGATCAGTCCATATTCACTGATTATGCTGGTGTTAGCAGGCTATTATAAATTCATAACTCAAGCATTATTATATATCTGTATATATACACACTTTTTTTTTTAAATTCAAATGTAAAAATCATCAAACCTGCCATCATTTTCGTTGACAACAAAATTAGTGGATGATGTGATGTCTGAATCGACAGAGCAAATCATCCCATTTTGCTGCCCAAATTTACACCTGCATTACCTCCAAAGGTTCTGTATCACTGGGCTGAAATAGCACTGGACAGTCTTACCAGGGCTGAGGTAAGCTGCAGAGGGTGCAGCAAAGACAGATGGTCACAAACAGCAAAAATCAGAAAAGAAAAGGCTGAAGAAGAAATTATGCAGTGGGGGTGACACCTTTGACAGCCACGGGCCAATCTGTTTGACCGCGTGTCCTATAAGCTAAACTTTTCTCATTTGTCATGAACCCCGCAGAGGAAACATGACAAATACAGCAGAGCAAATTTTATCTCATCTGACGTCCCGACAACAAAGAAATAAACATGGGCTGACAGCCAATCAGATCGCCCATCTGCTGGTATGCCTCGCAGCGGTTGGAGCACTGGACGAATGGTGAAGGAATAATTTCTGGGAGGGACACACCCCAGGGAGAGGAAGCGGGGTGAGTCGGGAGGGGTAGAGAGAGGCTGCAAGTAAGAGTCAGGAAAAGAGAGAGGAGTGGGCAGCCACATGGCAACTTCGGGCCATTTGATTGGTGGAGGCAGGCAGTCGGCCAGGCAGGGAAGACCAGGAAATGTAATTCAGGAAGGCTGTCTGGATATGACATCTCAGGGAGCTATTCAATCTGCAGCCAAACCCTCAAGTGGCGCCTCGCCTGGCATGGTGGCAGGGAGGTTACAACTGTGAGCTCACTGCCTGTCAACCTCACTACACCCTCTGTAGAGAGAGAGATATGACAAAGGAGAGAGGAAGAGAGGAGAGGAAAGGAAAGGAGAGGAGAGGAGAGGAGTGGACAGGGCTAAAAAAACAAAAAAAACAAAGGGAGTTCAATTATAGGCCAACAGAAAGGACAGAATGAAAATATATATACTGACACTGTAGCTAAAAAAAAAAAAAGGTGTGGCCAAGAATAAGCAAGAGATAAATGGAGTCGCTGAGTGCATGAAAGGAAAAGCGGAGGGAATAGCAAGAGAATGAGGTACAATGGGACTCCGCTGAAGGAGAGGATGAATGGAAGAAAGACTTAGGAAGGAAAGGTGGAGTGAGTGAGAAAATGATCCAGGCGCCGGCTGTGATTCTTCTCTGTCAAGCATGGCTCATAGAGAGCAGTGATAATTGACAACAGTGGCTGACGTTCTTCCCCGGACCACTCTGCTCATTACAAAAGCAAAATAATCCATGTCCCCCTGCTTCGCCGGGCCTTAAGAAGCACATTAGAGATCGGCACAGTGTGTTCGTGTGTGTGTGTGTGTCGAGTGTGTCGAATGGAGAATGTCGTGGGTGAGGTGAAAGGTTATCCCATCGGGAGACCATGTGCTTTGGGCTGAACCTGCTGAAAGATGATTAGAGGCATTTAGGCCACATGAAACAAGTATGTCAATTCAATCAAAGTGACAATGAGAAAAAAATTCCTTCGTTTGAAATTTCAAACTACACTTTGTTGAACAAGAATCACAGAAAGCCGAAAGCCATTGCCAATGCCTGTGGTTGATAAGAGCCTGATAAATTTTATTTTATTTTATTTTCCATGATATTGACACAGGTTTTAGAGAAGAAAAGTCCCTTTTTGCTGCAATATGGATACCAATACTGTAGAATTTTGAGCTGGAATGGGGGCAAAAACTCGCTGTTGCTGTAAAAATGTATTTTAAATTCACTTTTACTTCTATACAGCCAGTTCTTCTTGCACACTAGCCAAGATACATGGTACGCTGATAACAAGATCTGTGTGATTGGCCAGTTAAAATAAATTTCATTTGTTTCACATGTTTTATACATTTTAAAATGAGGTAAATCCCTGGTATGGAAGGTCAACTCAAAGATATGTGTCATTAGCCATTCAAAACGTATTTGAAATACAAACAAAATCAGAGAAAACTGATACAGATATTTCCTGAAGGTAGCTAAAGTAACAGCAGGGAGATTAAAAAAAAAACCACACACACACAACTCATCACTGATTGACTAATGACACACTCACACACACAAACAATCTGTGCAATTAGGCGATGTTTTTCCAGTCCTTCACTCTTATGAACAAAACACATTTGGATCAAAAAGGAATGACATCATGGGGAAAATGAGTGCGCATCTATGGGAGCTAACAGCTCTGACACTGCCATTCACATCCATCTGGTCTCCCTGCTGCGTTACCCGCTGGTTTCTACGTCTGATAGCTGCTCCTGAAGAATCTTATCAGCGCAGTTATGACTTCACTGTCTAGTCCTCGCCAGTCAGCATTCAGCCTCTGGGATCGGGGATGACAGCTCACTATTGGCCACAAGTCCAAAGATCTTTTATCAAGCCTATTCTTTCATACTTGCATACGGAGAGAGAAATTCGCAGACATGGAGAGACACACAAACACACAGAATCAGACATACACTCAGACACACAAAAAAACCTGTCTACGATTTCATCCCTAAGAGACTGTACACATTCAAATAAACAGAGGGGACAGTTATTGTTCCAAATGCAATTATCTTGTAGTGTCCATCTCCTCGAGTGGTGCAGGACAAAGGGCCCTCTGTTGATGAGGCTACCAGTATGTGAATAGGAGGTTAGACATCCTTGGCCTTTTCCATGGCTGCGGACATTCAATCTGCCATCCACACATCCCACCAGATCTGATAACACTAAACAAACCCCAGAGAGGGAGAGAGAGAGAAAGCCAGACGCTAATGGCCTCAGTATTGTGTGTAAATCCTCTCTTATCTGCCTGCTCTCTGTGTTAAGAGAGTGGTCAAGGGCAGTGGGAAAGAATAAACTCTGTAGCCACAATGTTGTCTCTGTGTTCACCTCTAGGCAAAATGTTTACAATAGGGCACGACCATGCAAAGGCAAGAAATACACCGTGAAATTCCATAAATGAAACGCGCATAAACACGGAGATGCACACACGTAAACACACAAAGCCTAATATACAGATTGATGCCAGAAACGGCTGACCTAGCATTAGACAAGAGCTAATTATTCTCGGCTTCTCAGATTTTCCCACTGGAGTTGTCTCGGGGTGCACACAAGCGCACACACACATCCATGCACGCTAATTGTTGTGCTGATTCTCTCTTTAGCGCTGTCTTGTCTGCGTCTCGTGGCGTCAGAACAGTGAGAGGCAGAAAATGAGAAGAAAAGCGAAGCAGAGAGGATAGGAGGAGAAGAAAAGACTTGGTGGATTATCCTCCTAATCCCCCCCGTCCTATTATAGGAGGGAGGCTCAGCTTCTAATACATTAGAAGTACAGTAGGAGCCTCCTTCTCTTTCTTCCCCCACCTCTCTCACCCCGTTCTCCTCTCTCCACAATCCCAAATCTGTCACCTTCTTACGCGAGCTTCTATAATGCTACCTTTTGTTTTTGCATTATGCTCTGTGTTAAATACTTAAATTATTGAATCTACCACACAAACAGCAGACTGTAAATACTTATGTTGTCACTGCAGAGACTCTTTGCCACCAGCTCGCTAACATTAGTACTTAAATAGCATATTAAACACTTAAGTGGATAATGCTTATCTCCATATACTGCATAAAGTACATACAAGTTAGAGTTGTTAGAGACTCGTTTGTGTGGCAACCAGTTAAGTGTATTACCTTTTTAATTATTCTAATCCATTATTTGTTTTTTTGTTTTTTAGTAGAATGTCATTACTTAATTCCAGTTTTACAAGCTTTCGTTTGTGTTAGCGCAAATGTAAAAACAAAAAGAAGACAAATGAAAATCCTGTGGCATTACATGCAGACAACATGCTGATAACTGGAAAAAGAAAATCCAGGATGATGATATAAATGAAACAGAACAACGGTTCTGCACTGCCTTTTAAAACAATCATCAAAAACATATTTTGCACAGGCTATATTACTAGGGAAAACTTTTTTTTTTTTTAATGGCTAACTCCCAAGTACTCCACCAAGTAACTTTTAATAAAAACAAACTGCATAATTACCCTCAAATGTTGAGTGAAAATGAATGTTACATATATATTAAAAAAAAATTAATTAGAAAACCCATGTAAGGGTTCTGTAAGCTCATTTCACATGTATTCTTGAAACTGTCTGGGGCATTAAACTTGAATTTACCATGTGAATCCCTCTCACAGATTTGCACATAAAATTCACCTGTAGGGAAAACCTGCTCAGCTTTAATGTTTCTGTTTATGTGATGGTCTTCAGGGGCACAACCACATCTGTTGTATCAATTGAAAACTGCAAGGAACGCTCATAAAAGTACACAGATCATACGCATTATATTACTGCTACCTGCTAAGTATGAAACAAAGATCTCTGAGTGTTACAAATGCATGGACAAACTGTAAAGTATTTGTAAATTATACAGCGTGACACTCACTGTACTTGCACACAGGCGTGGACATCCAGTAGCAAAAGCGTTAAATATGCGACATTAATTAGCATAGTAATTTCACCACCACTCAGAGCAGGGCAATGTTATCTCCATCACGGCAATCACTGCCACGTAAGATTTATGAATCACTTTGTAAACGACATGCTGGAGATTTTGCATGACAGAATACAGTTACCACTGAGTTATGAATAACCTCGACGGCATAGCAGTCACAAAACTTCAAACAGGAAAAGAGTGTTTTACAGCTGTTTTGAGCAAGTCAGAACAAGTTCCTCCATTACAGCGACACAATTGCATTTCTGAGGGCTTTTCTGCTCGATGAAGACGTGTCTCTCTAACTCTTTATCTCTTTGAGACTCTGTGTGTGTGTGTGTGTGCGTGTCACTCCTGTTCCAGTGTCCAAAACACAAAGACAGGAAGAATGTCTGCAGAAACAACAATGGACTGAGAGCTGAGCCTTGGTGGAGTTGGATGTCACCTTTCAGATAGGTTCCAAGGCTGCAGGCTGTCAGAGGCTGGTAGTTTAGCTGTCTTTTCCTTAAGTTGACCATAAACTGCTGGAGTTCCGGCCTTTTAGGTGTCTTCTCCTGGGAAAGAGGACTACCACTGTCACTGTCACTATTCATCACTCGAGACACACATGTACGCAGTAAAAATACTAAGAAATGCCCCTTACGTGTCTTAAGAGCTTCAAGCTTAGGCATCTTGTCATTTTTTTGCATACAGAGATACATACACACTAACACACGCAAACACGCAAAACGGCTGTCAGCTCATGTCACTTCCACATGGGACTGGAACACAGATGACTACAGGTAAATTATGGTGAATTTATACACTTGACATACACATGTATACGCCCCAGCCCACAGACACACACACACACACACATACATACACACATACATACATACACCCCCTCAGAGTGTATGCGGCAGGAGCAGGTGTTGAGTGTAATGAGTTTGTCTACAAGCTGTTATAAAATGACAACTGGGAGTGAGGACCCCATCACGGGCAAATACACCCCTTTTATGTGCACTGAACACAAGCGCACAAACACGCACACACACACCTGCTCCTCGATCCCTTCCTGCACGCCTCTTCCACTATTACAGCTATTTGATTCAAAGGGATGACTGCACTGGAGGCGGCGTGTGCGTATGCGTGTGCGGGGGTGTGTTTGCATACACCTATACCTTATATGCGACAAAGGTGGACAGGTGTCCCTCCATGCGATGTGTGTGTGTGTGTGTGGGATGTATGGTAATGTGTGAATTAATGTCACAGGACCACACCTCTCGCCGCGTATCACTCGGTCTCATCTCGACGACATGGTCCCACTGCCAACTACTGCATGATAATTCCCTCCATCTCCTTCTTTCAATCACCTGCACAATCTGTCCCTCAGTAATTTATCTTCTGCTACCTCATTCACTCGCTCTCACCTCTCTTACTGGGGTAGCTGTCAGAATAAGAGACACTTTAATTGACAAGTACGACATAAAGTAAAGGAGCTTGGCTTGAAGACAACCGGTGCCGAAATATTCTGACAAATTATGTTACAAAGACGATGAGAGTGTCCACACTGGGCTTAGATTGGTTTATCGATTTGTATATTCGCGTGTCCATGTCTTTCCTCTCTGATATGAAAGAGGTTATTCTCCAGCTCTATTTATTTATTTTATAAATATATTTTATTTTTTAATATTGTTTGATAGTAACAGGAATACACTACATACTACATGTACATCATTCTGTATAGATGGTGTAAAATGGAAACTTTTTTCTTATTTGTATGCTTTTTTGTTACTCTATCCCAACTTTTGAATGTAGGCGCATGTTAATAAATCTTGCATTCTGGACTGTTCCTTTGTGGCCAGTGCGCACATTCTTTCATCATCGCCTTGCCAGCCTTTCTGTCATTCTGTCATGTTTTTTTTGTTTGTTTGTTTGTTTGTTTGTTTTTTTGAATTTCAATATTCTGTTACTCAAACATTTCATTAAAAAAAGATTTACTGTAGCTATAATGTTCTTGTTTTTTTTTTGTTTATTTGTTTTGAACAGCAGCTTTCAAATTTAAAGTATCAGCTATTATCTGCTTTGGCTAAGTTTTGTATTTTAATGTCCTTTGTACAGCATTTTGGTGCTGTCCTCCTGTAAAGCACTCTGGGCAGCTCAAGCTGTGTTTATATGTGCTCTATAACTAAACTACGCTTACTTGCTTACTAAAAACATGATATCAGAATCAGTACTGGTCTTAGAAAAACAATATTGGTCAAACCCCGCAGGGCATATAGGGCAAAAGGGACACTGAAAGCCGTACACTGGGCTATACACATCACTCGACATAAATACATTCAATGTTCAACATAGATATCTGCATTTGAGAAACGCGCATTTCGCTTCCCATCCCCTCATTTCAGCTCATATCCCTCTTTGTGTTCTGAATGATAATTAGATACAAACGTAGGGCTAAAAAGAGAGGAAGATAAGTGTTGGGCCACCACAAGGTCATTGCTATTCTCCTCTGAGAGCACTCAGCACGAGGTTTATTAGACAGAGAAGAAAGAGAACCCAAAATAAGCATCCGCCTAAGTCTGCTGAGGGTGCTCTCGCAGTTATCCCCCCTCTCTCTCTCTCTCTCCATCTTCCTCTCTTTCATTCTTCCATTAACAAACTCGTTCCTCACCTCAGTGCCAAGTGGTGCGTTCTACCTCAAAAACCCCTCTAAAAAACATCCACATTAATTTGCATTCTTCCGCCCAGCCATCACCTCCATCTGTCCATCTATCTAAAAAGCCGCTCATCCTCTTCCTCCATCCTCATCGCTCCATCTGTCCATCACCGCTCATTACTCTACTCGATTTCCTCTCCTTCCCCTGTCATATTTGTGACCATCCATCCATCTTCTTCAATACCTGGAAAGGATGCTGCAGTATGTAAGAAGAATGAAGTTGCTATAGCATCAAAGTTAAAGAGGTAGCACTTTTTATGACGATCAATCCATATGAAGTCATGAATAGTCAATTTTCCTGAGAGTCCACAGTCAACACCAAATTTTTTTTCTGTCTATCATTGTTAATTATGTGAAACACAATGTCATAGAAAGCAAAATGCAGAATACAGGAAATGATATATGATCTGAGTGATCTGAGTGAAGTGTGACTTTTCTGGACTAAGTTTGTGCATTGGAAGTGAGTTATATCACTACAGATGCCGGAGTCAGCCAGAATGACTGAACCCATATTAAGCCATCTGCTTAAAAAAATGAAAATGTTCAACTAAACAGAAACATTGCTTTAAATCTGAGCATTAGAACCCAGCAAAGCCACTGCACATGATGCTGATAACTTTTATTCATCCGCAAGAAAGTTTTAGCTTCAGAAAACAAATCAAATCCATATTAGCCTGTATAAATTTTCTGATAACTGCACGAAAATTCACTTTCTCTTGGGGGAAGATGCATGCACACACACAGACGCACGCGCTCTCATGAAAAGTTTCTATGGTGAAAAGAATTAGTCTAGACAAAGAGCTGTTTATTCTCAGCTTTATCTGCAGACTAATCCAGACAAACAAACAAGCGTCGCAACATCTAACATCCCACTACCTGCGGCGACTCGCTCTGATGAATGTCGCCACCATAAAGATTCCCCTTTGTACAATCCAGCTCATCATCTCTAAATGTGAACAATGCGTCTTTTCCTAAAAAGTCATTTCCCTGTGAAAATTGGGTTTTAAGTCTTTTGAGGCTCCTTTTAGATGCTAATAAACTAATTCCAAAGCCGATGCTGAGAAAAGCTTATTTCAATTTCGCCAGGCTTTGTTCAAATTTGTTTTACATTATGGCAGTGGTGGGCAGAGAGGGAGGGAAACGAGAGAGAGCAAGGGAGAGGAATTGGCCACGTTTTGTTTTTTAATACATTCAGGTGCCTGGTTTGCTTGTTTGTTTGTACTCCTCACTCCATGTAAGAAAAATGGAAAAAAAATAAGAACTTAGTCTAGCTCTCCTTTTCTCTTTTCCTCTCCCTCTCTCCCCCTACCTGTCTCCATGGCTCTGTTATGCACACAAATATTGGGAAGGTTCCTCTGGAGAAAAATAAATGCATACTGTATATTAAAATAATAAAAAAAGAAAAGAAGCATGCTTTCACCAAGCCTTTTCACACTGCAGGAAAAGAAGCCCATGTCTGCCGCCTGTACGCACATGTACCACTGTAAGACTGTCTATCCATAAAACAATATTTATGCTGCACAATACAGCTAAGTAAATCTACATAAACCCTCTGATTATTCTCTGCATTCTTCAGTCGGTCTGAATAAGCCCGGCAGCCTCATACCAACTGTTCTAAGTCCCCAACAAACAAACAAATAAACAAACACACACACACACACACACACACACACATACATACACGCTCACCAACACACAGGAAGAGTGAAAGTCTGAAAAGTTGATCTTTTTCTGTTTGTTGTGAGTTGACAATAACAGCTATAAAGGAATAAATTTCCTCACGTGAAAACAACAAATAAAGAACGTGAACGTCTAGAGATCCAAGCAAAACAACAAGGTCCCAGAGGGAAAGCGGCGCATGCGGAGCGGTGTTTAAGATACAGGGTGCAAAGCAGAGTAATAGTAATTGCAGGCACTAATGACTATAATAACATACCTTAACACTGGGCTGCTCAACTCTGGGCTGCTTCTGTTGATTGCAATCATTGTTAATTGCACGTGTTTGAGCCAATTAAGAACAGTAGCAATTTCAACTGTTGCTGCTCTGACTAGGTCCATCTCACTGGTGAAAGTTGGTGGAAAATCGAGGCATAAATGCATTCCTTCATAAAACTTCAGAGAAAAATATAATTATGACATCACGCAAAGATAGTACTTGGGAATAATCAATCATTTTAGCAAAAACAACATCATCGTCAACAACTTCTGGTGCTAAACAAGCCTTGCCCAAGGATGGAGACTGTGTGTGTGTGTGTGTGTGTGTGTGTGTGTGTGTGTGTGTGTGTGTGTGTGTGTGTGTGTGTGTGTGTGTGTGTGTGTGTGTGTGTGTGTGTGGATGCATGTGTGTGAGTGCCCTTCTTCACTGCATAGGGAGGATGGGTAGAATGAACTTCGCAGATAGCTAGATAGCAGAAATTTCACCTAACAAGAACATTTTAAAATAAATAAACACACATGGGGAGGAGGGGGATGGGGAGGAGTTTCTCATTAATGTATGAAACTGTGTGACCTGCCCCAGTTTCATTTCTCTCACAACAGCTTCACATTACTGGGATTACAAGTGACCACTATTACTGTCGTGATCAATTTAGGGGTCTTTGCGGTCACTTCTTCATGTGTGGCCGGCTGTCACTGCTCCCGGCTCTGCCACACACAAACACCTGTCCCAATACGTGGTCCATGTATACATTATAAGAAGGTACAGGTACACACCATGGCGTGTAATGCACTCTCAGCTATGTAGAACAAAAAAAAAAATATTAAAATTAAACTTAAAGTTCTATAATTGAATCTGAACAAGGTCAAAAACTTTTACTTAAAAGCAAAATGAGTAGGATTTTCAAAAAAACAAAAAAACAAAAAAAAAACAATGTCCCTCTAAATTATCACATGTGACTGACTCCTCTGGGCGTCAGTCTTTGGGCAGTGGCTGTGTAGCTCCCAGCCAATCACCACACACAGTGCCAGATCAAGAGCACGGCATCCAGTTCACCCAGTGGCGAGCACTGAGGGAGAGGATGAGGATGAAGAGCGACACGGTGTTGGCCTGTTTTCTGCTGGACAGGTAGGTACCACCAGGCCAATTTTTTTTCCTAGGACGGCAGCGTTACATTTTGGGTGGAATCATTGAGTTGCCATCCTGGGAAACAAAAACTCTCTGCCAGCGGGGCAAGCATTGAATGCTGTGTTTACAAAGTGCAACTAACAAATTCTCCTTGTTCTGCCTTTAAACAATTCAGAGATTAATTATTATCCCTACAAATGACAATTTCACTCAAAGTGAG